>MU224061.1:1774252-1801000 GCA_018584345.1 Thuja plicata
CTAAACTTATCTAATTCTAATTTAAAAGTTAAACTAATATTTTAATTAAAACATAATTAATGCTGCATCTAAATATTCATTGATTAATCATTGCATCTCTTTTTATTAAATATAACAATCTAGGTAAGAAATATAATCCTATATAATAAATCAAATCTTAATCTAACTAATAAAACAAAAGAACAAAACCCTAACTAAAAACCCTACAAATCCTTATGGGATGCTGGAGGGAGAGGTGGCGGAATTCGCAGGAGAGAAGTTATTCCCATCGGCTACATTGCAAAGGCTGACCGAGTGGCAAAGGATAGCAAACGGACGAGAGGGGGCAGCAAAAAATTTACAGGTTGGAGGGGCGGTGGTGGCCGCAGGCAGCAACACCACTAGCCGCGGGGTCCGACAGCGGAGGGCGAAGGGAATGGCGGTGGCGCGAGGGTGGGTGGTGTGGTGGCCGCAGTGGCGGCGGCACCACCCGCGTTGAAGCAAGGGGGAGGGGGGAGTGCCGGCCAGCGGTGGCTCTGCCCCACTGTATAAATAGTGGGCGGCCCACGCACTGCGCAACCCCCCCTAAGATACAATGCACGTTGGGGAGGGTTTCGGCCCCCCCCACCCAAAATATTTAATAATATTTTATATAAAAAGAACGACAGTCATAAAAAGAAAAATAGCGCTCTACGCTATTAAAAACAAATCCTTTTTTTTTGTTTTAATGAGCTTTTTTTTGTGTTTTCTTTTTAAAAAAAAAATAGTTTAATAGTATTTTCCCAATTAATTATGTATAGACTAACTAGTTAAATTCAAGAAAGAAACAGATATATAAATAAAAAGAAAAAGAATAATTTACTGGTGTATTTAATGGCTGTATTTTTCAAAACAGCGACTATATAGGAGATTTTTTTCTGAATTTTTATTTGATCAAAGCAATCCATATTTTAATCTCCACGTTCTAGTGGAAGGAAATTCTAAAATAAGCATAAAAAATTTTTGATAAATTTTATCCATTCTGCCTACTCCTTGATAAAGAGTATTTTTTTTTTTTAATCTACAGGAATAATCATACAAATTTTATTACTACCATAACATAGGTAAACATATCTCTGTAGTACAATGTTGAAAATAAGACTTACAAATGCGACAAGGAGGATACTCAACAAGTTTGAAAATAATATAATTTAAATATATCTACATTTTTCTCTATCCATACAAATGTCCTCCAAGTAATTTTAGTAAATTTTCAATTCAATTAGCCTCGATCCTTACAAAATTTCAATAAGGTAAGGCCTTATAAATAAACCTATCAATTGAAGCATATTCTATTAACCTTCAATAACCTATTTCAAATTTCATGAGAACGTAAGAATACATAATTTATTGAAAGATCTAATTACAATATGAGTAGAAGGTCCTTCAATAATTATTTGGTTACAAGTTATCACAATGGCCCTAAATCCAACTTGAAATAACAAAATCACTTAGATCATCATAGGAGTACAGCAAATCATAATACAGTGGTGCACATTTTTCCATAAAGGGTATCTTGCAAGTTCCTCCATCTAGCTGAACTTGATGAAAGAGGGCTAACCATGGATGCTCACCACCCAACCTAGGCCTTTACAAGGCCACCCCTAAGCTTGGGGATCCAAACTGGAATAGGTTACAAACAAAAACACCCAACAAGCAGGAAATAAAATAGAGAACTCCAACACATGAAAGCTTCCCAACATCAAGATGAACAAGAGGAAGTATCTCCAAGAGACCTTCTATAATAGGGGTAGTGGTAGACCTCACTACAAGAAAAATTCAAGAATAAAAATAGAATACACAAACCTCACATGGACTTGAAAAGGACCATCCTTACAAGATGTTGTCCTGAATAACCTCCTTATACATCCTAGATGCCCTCAGGCCCTTCTTGGATTCATGGGTATCATGTTACCCCAAGTTTTTCCCTCCTCACATGGGAGACTCTACACTAACAAGAATAATTTATATCTACCCCTCCAAGGCTACTCTGCCCTCCCAAGGGTGACTGTACCTTGAAGACCCATTCGAAATCAAACACAAAGTAAAGACATTGAGAAACAAACATAAAAAATTTTAACAGAAAATAAAAGCTTCAAAACACATAAGACTCCATTAATGGAATCCTTGAGCTCAAGAACACACATAAACACAACTAGACTACTTTAAAGAAATCCAACCTTAAGCCAAGCTAAGGTGTGAAGAGGAATGGTGTTGAGCTATCCTTCCTAAGCTCCTCCAAAGGCTCCTTCAAACTGAATTCTGTCTCTAAGGGTAGAGAGTGGGTGAACACTCAACTCATCCTAAAACCTTCCCTAAATAGGCAAACCTCCAACAAGAGCAAGGCTTAACCCAAGGGTGTGGTAACTCTAACCAATCCTAAACTAATCCACTTCCTAACTCTCCAAGGGTGAAGTCAAATGAAACTTGGGTAGAAGAGAGAGTGAGGTTAACCAAAGTCACACTCCTCTTCCAAATTCGCTTAAAACTGAAAATGACACTTTAAGGGAGAAATAAATGAGTTTAGAGGCTCATTTATGATAGAAAATGACCCCTAACCCATAGGGTACCAAGTTGGGTGACTAAAACTGACCTCGGTTACCCCCTAGGAGCCCAAAAGACCCTCTAAAACTCACCCTGAAGTTTACCTACGAATTTCTAAGTCAAAGGAATTCTAGAAACTTCTAACCCTGGGGTAAGCTTGGGTACTACTCCTAGATGACCTTAGTTAACCCTTAACTAACCTTGGTTTACCTTTAACTAGTCATGTCAATAAATAAATTACCATAATTGCCAAACTTGGCACATTAAATTAAAATAATTGACATGACTTATTCACATAGACATTTACTAATTTAATAACACACATGAAAACCACATTTACAAAATAAACACATAACAATGAGGTCCATGTCTCTTTATATAGAAAGGACCTTGGAAAGCATGGGTATTTACATAGGTTCCAGTACTGGGTCCCCGATATAGATCCATGGTCAACTTTTCCTTGCATACTCAATGCACACATCAGTAGATCCAAAATGATATGATATGAAACATAACATGACATCAATGATATACATACATATAAACCATATTTGCTTTAGAACTGAAATAACCTAGCATCGGTTTCCTAAACCAAATTCATCATATTACATTCATACATTTAAATCCATATAAGACATCAACATAAGCTGAAACTGAATCAAAACATAAAGAATCTCAAAAGTACCCTGATTACAAAACCAGGTGCTGAATATATAACACAGGATTCCACTGATCCTCAAATGTATAAAAAGTCTCTGATAGTCAAAGTATGTCAAAGCATAAACTACTGAAAGCATGAGAATAAAATAGTAAAACTATAACAGTCTAATGCAGGTCTCACATATTCATACCTTCTAGTAATTTCTTGATCCATGCAATGTTTGAGCAATTTGTAGCAGTAGACACATATTCTGATTCTGTAGTAGATTGTGAGATGCATCAGTTCTTCTTTCTGATCCATGTGACAAGTCTGTCACCCATAAAGATTTCTCCTCTATTTGTGCTCTTTCGATAATCTGAGTTTTCACTCCAATCAGCATTGGTATAGACTTGAAGCTCAATTTTTTCTTCTTTGTTATACTAGAGACCATAGTCCTCGGTATTCTTTAGATATCTCAGAATTCTTTTAACAACACTGATATGTGATTTTGTTAGAATTTAATCTTTTCTTGGTTGAAACTATGTAATATTAGGATAAACCAAGGTATCCTTATTTGTATTTGTCCTCTAGTCCAAGTAGGAGGACATGTCACTATTTTGTAATTCCTTTAATATGTAAATTAGACATTCCTCCCTGAGAGGAATCTCCCATTTGTCACACACACAATATGAATGTGGCATTCATAGAATATGAGAGTTACATGCAAACTCCTCCACTCATCTCTATTTAAGAGATGCCTCTCACACACTTGTCTAATAATCTTCTCTTATTTCTCACTTCTCCTCACATTCTCATCTTGCTCTCAATATTGTATTGAGCTCATTTTTCTCATTCTTTATGCCTTGTTCCATATTTATATTCTTCACAAGGGGTTTTTCTTGTTTTTCCCCTTTCAAATCTTTGTGTTTTTGTCTTGGTTCTTGGCGCATTTTGGTGATTTTTTGGCTTGATACTTTGAAGAAATTCTTCTCTATCTCTCTTGGTGAACTTGGTAAACTCCTTTCTTGCACTCACACTTGGATTCTTTCATTTGATCTACTACTTTTTTATTATTTTCAAGATGGTATCAGAGCAGGTTTAATCATTGTTTGTTGAGTATTGCATCTAGGGAAATTTGAAGGATATTTCAGTTGTGAAGGAGAAAGCATTTTGGTTATCTAACCATTTTTTACAAGTTTTACTTCATTATTTTTTGTAAATCTAACATCATACTTCATTATTTATTTTAAATATAACTTGTTTTGGATGGCTTTCCGCCATATCTAAGTCTTTTACATCTCTTTTTCAAGTTTTTTAAGTTCTAATCTCACCTTGACTCGGGCAACCACAAGGGTTTTCAAGTTTTTAAGTTCTAATGTCTTTCTACATTTTAGCATTCTAACTATTAGCTCTATATTTATATATTTAATCAATATTTTTAACATTTCTGTAGTTTCTCATTTACATCTGTGTTTTCTGTTATATACATATATGTATCTTTTCTGCAAATTTTAATATCATCGATTTATTGCAAGTTCTCTGCATCTTTGGTTATTCTTTTCTATCTTTTACATTTTTTCCAGAAATCTATCTTATATCTAATATTCATCTTTTGTTGTTATATATATCTCTAATCTAACGTTTCTCTGTGCAACTTTCTTGGTATTTCAAATCTATTAAAATATCTTTTAATATCTCATTGCTTAGCAATTTTGTTATATCACGCAACATTTTAAACTTCTTGTTCTACTTTTGCGCAGCTTTATAACAATTCTTTGCATTTAAATATCATTTACATATGTCACTTTGGTCTTAGATTGCGCAACTCTTTATCTTGTTTGTTTTACAGTCTTGCATCCTTTATCTTTTTAAAATTTTAACTTCCTTAGGTTTATGCAGCTATATCATATATGCAGCCTTCATACTTTAACTTATTCTTCATTGCGCAGCATAGTTTTTGTGATAATTTTCCTTTCACTGCAATTCATACTTCATATTTTCATCTTTGAACCTTTTTTTGCACAGGTTATTAGTGCAACACTTCATCTTAGCTCAAAAAATGTTAAATTCCTTCTTTCTAAGCTTGTACAACTTTAAATTCAGCTTTAAGTTGCATTGTTAGCGCAACTTTTTGGCATTGACCCCTCCTTGTGCAGCTTGTTGCATTGTTAGAGAAGTATTTGTGTTTTATGTGGTCTTCCCTTCTCAGCACCTCTTCATTAAATTCATCTTTGACTGGTTTGCATTCCTTTTTGTTTGGTTTCTGGCACAACCTACTTATTACATTGCTTAGCAACATATCTTTGCACTACTTTTTTTACCTATTCATTGTAGAGACTATTCATTACCTAGCGTAGCAAAGACTTTGTCAACAATCTTTACCTTGCGCAACATATTATTTGAAACTTGCAGCTGCATCTCTATTATTTGCGCATGCACTCTTATTCATTTAATTCATCTTTGACTGGTATTCATTCAAATTTTCATCTTGCACAAATTAGATATTCTATTCTTGCACAGCATTGCAATCTTCCCTTGGCTCGTTTCAATCTTTGTCCTCTCCTCACGCACCGTTCATTGGTTGGAGTTTGATTATTGTTTACTGATTATAGTATTTTCTGACTTCTGCACCATTCAGTTTCATTCATTCTGCATATTCATATTCTCTGATCTTTATCTAATTTTAGTTGTAATTTCAAATTCACTTTGACTCATTTTTTAATTTTTTTAAAATCTGGTCAAATCCTTTTTTAATAAAAAAAAGTTTAATTGCTCATTCATTTTTCCCTCAATTTTATCTCAAATCGTTTCATTATTAAGTTCTTTAGATCAATTCTAACTTATTCCAATTGTTATTTTGTTATTTTATGGTAATTAAAATTCGTTCATCAATTTAAATTAAAAACTTATTGTTTTTAATATCATTATTTAACCTTTTATTTGTAAGTTTCACTAACGTTAAATTTATATTTCTTGATCTTGATCAATATCTTTTCATTGTAATTTACTTTTTTTAAGATAAATTGATCATTTTATCATGTCTACTCTAATTCCAGAAATTAAACTCAATAGCTCTAATTACCATCAATGGAAAACTCATGTTTCATTTCTATTTCATTTTAAACATATAGTTGAAGTTTCTACAGATGCTTCCATTGAACCAGCTACCTCTGCTTCACAAGAAGAAAAAGATGCATAGAAAAAAAAATAAGAAGGTCTTGGTTTGATTGGTCTCTCCATAATTCCAGATCTTTATGTCTTAATTGGACATTGTACTAAAGCCCATCAAGCATGGGATATTCTGCAACAGATGTATGATCGCTCATCTGAATCCCATAAGATTCAACTCTGGGACAACTTGGAGGACTTAAAGTATAATTATTTTAAAAATATGGATGAATTTTTACTTAAATTTGATGCAATTAAAACTCAACTAAGTGGTGTTAATGTTAGTTTAAGTGATATTAGATTAATTACTATTATTCTTAGAAAATGTCTTCGTAAATAGTTTCACCAATTTATCACAAATATTCATTCTCAGCTTGCGATTCCTACTTTATCTCCTTATTTAACCTATGCTATCTTTCAAAATTTGTTACGTCAAGAGGAGGCTAAATTATTGCAATTTGGTATCATTAAGTCTTTTGAACATGCTTTTGTTTCTAAATCTCAAAACCAAAGTAATAAATCTCATACTTCTAATTATAATCATCATAATTATAATTATTCCAATAACAACAATGAATAACAATAATCATAATAATAATTATTCAAACAATAGGTCTAATTCTAGGCCATCATACAATAATTACAATAACAATAATAACCAAAATTGGAAAGTACATTGTACTTATTGTGTCAAAGATGTTCACCTAACTAATGTTTGTTTTAAAAAGCAAAATGATAAGAAACCTATCAATAAAAATAATCAAAATAACTTCAAATCTCAATGTAATCAATCTTGTCATGCTTTTACTGCTTGTTATAAAGCTTCTCATGCATTAGAATGGATTATTGATAGTGGCGCTTCTCATCATGTTACATCTCATAGAGAAGTATTTGATTCTTTGCAACCTAATACCACTAATATTCCTATTCAATTAGCTAATGATCATAGTTTCAAAGTTGATGGATTTGGTGATGTTAATGTTCCAAATGGAAAGTTACATGGTGTTTTTTATGTTCCTGAATTTAAATCTAATCTTCTTTCAGTTTCTCAATTATGCCAAGATTACAAAGTTGAATTTCATAAGGATATGTGCTATATTATTGATCCTAACACTGATTATGTTGTTTCTAATGCTAAGATGGATCATGATAACTTGTTTAAATCCTACGAGTTTGTCTCTTCAGGGTACTCTTTAAACGTTAATATTGATTTCAATATATGGCATGAAAGGCTTGGCCATTTAAATTTTGATAATATTACTTTGATGCAAAAATCTAACGTGGTTGAAGGTTCACCTCATATTGTTCCATCTAAAATTACATGCACAGGGTGCATGAGTGGCAAAATTAAAAGGGATCCCTTTCCTCATGGTACTTCATGGAGGGCATCTCATAAGTTACATCTTATTCATAGTGATGTTTTGTGTCCAATGGAGAACATATCCATACAAGGTTCAAAGTATGCTCTAACCTTTGTGGATGATTTTACTAGAAGAATTTGGATTTAATTTTTGCATACTAAAGATCAAGTACTTGACACATTTTCTTAATTTCATATCTTTGTGGAAAGGTAATTTGGTTCTAAACTTAAAATACTTAGAATAGATAATGGTACTGAATATGTTAATAATTCTTTTTGTTCTTACTTGAGATCTTTTGGTATAAAACATCATCTTACTATTCCTTATACACCACAAAAAAATGGTGTGGTGTAAATGAAGCATAAAACTATTATGGAAATGGCTAGATGTATGTTACATGCTAAAGATATGCATTACAAGTTTTGGGCTGAAGCAATGGCTTGTGCCGCTTATATTCTTAATGGAACTCCTACTAAAGCTTTGCAAAATATAACTCCGGAGGAAGCTTGGTCTGGTAGGAAGCCAGATTTACAACATTTGAATTTTTTTGAATCTATTGCTTATGTTCACACACCTAAACAAAAAGGCATAAACTTGATTCTAAATCTTCTTCCTTTACTTTTGTTGGGTATGATGAATCTACTAAATGTTATAGATTTTATGATCCTATTACTAACAAGGTACATATTGCAAGAGATGTTGTTATTGCAGAAAATGAAGTTCATGATTGTTCCAAGGTCAAAGATGATGAATTTAAAGGGGGTATTCTTTATCTCTTGGAGGACCAACCTCCTATTCTAAACCCTACTCCTAATGCACCTATTTCTATTCCTACTAGTATTAAAAAAGATGATGATGATGATGATGATGATGATGATGGTAAGAATATTTCTACTCCTCCTAGTCATAATTTATCTCATGAAAGTGATAATGTTGTTCATGATGATAATAATAGTGATGATGAAAATAATGAATTTACTCCTGATAGTGATCTTTCCATTACTTCTAAGAGAAATCCTAAATGGTTTAAAAATTTACTTAATGAAGGTGATGATTATATTACTAGAATGGGTGGTCTTAGACCTAGGAGACTTGATTATTGCAATTATGCTTTGATGTCTTCTCTTATGCATACTAAAGATCCTCAAATTTTTTCTCAAGCTAAAAATCAACCTCATTGGAAAAATGGTGTGCAAGATGAATATGATAGTTTAATTTCTAATAATACTTGGGATTTAGTTACTTTACCTCATGGAAAATATCTTGTTTCATGTAAATAGTTATATAAAACTCAGTTAAATGCAAATAATGAAATTAGTAAGTTTAAAGCTAGACTAGTAGCAAGATGTTTCTCTCAAGTTGAAGGAATAGATTATAATGAGACCTTTGCTTCTCTTGCAAAAATGCCTACTATTAAAGTTGTTCTTGCTTTAGCTGCTAAAGTGAATTGGCCTATTCACCAAATGGATGTTAAAAGTACCTTGTTAACGGGTGATTTGCATGAAGAAATCTGTATGTAAACTAAAGCAATCTATCTATGGTTTAAAATAATCTCCTAGAGAATGGTATTCCAAAATCAATGCTTTCTTTATTTACCAAGGTTTTTCTAGAAGTAAAAATGATCCTAACTTGTATATCAAGCATAGTGAAAATGACATTACTATTATTATCATTGTTTATGTTGATGATTTGATTCTTACTTCAAGTTCTAACCATTTAATTTCCTATATTAAGTCTCAACAAGTTTAACCAAAAATTTCAAATGACTGATTTGGGACTTCTACATTATTTCTTAGGAATGCAAATTTGGCAAACCCCCAAGGGTATTTTTATTTAACAAAGTAAATATTCTAAAGATCTTCTTGATAGATTTCATATGAAGAATACTAACCATGTTTCAATTCCATGTGAATGAGGAACTAAGTTAATGATAGATATGGAACCTCCATTTATAGATGCTACTCCTTATAGACAACTTGTTGGAATTTTAAATTATCTAACTCTCACTAGACCTGGTATATATTTTAGTGCTGGTTTAATTTCAAGATTTATGTCCAAACCTCAACAAACACACTTCAAAATTGCTAAAAGAATTTTGAGATATATTAAAGGTACTGTTGATGTAGGATTATTTTATGATGCAAATTCTAATTCAGATTTAAGTGGAGACCCCAATGATGGGAAATCTACTTTTGGATATTGTTTTTTTCTTGGTTCAGGTGTTATATATTGTAAAAGTAAAAAAGATCAATTTGTTTCATTATGTTCTACTGAAGCTGAATACAAAATTTGTACTAATGCCTCTAAAGAAGCTTTATGGCTTAGAAGAATTCTTGAATATTTGGGTCTACCTCAACATGAACCTACACCTTTATATTGTGACAATAAAAGTGCAATAGCCTTGGCAAAGAATCTGGTCTACCATGAAAAGTCAAAGCACATTTCTCTTCACCACCACTTCATTAGAGAGAAAATTAAAGAAAAGAAATTTTCCCTCATCTATTGCAAGGGTGACGATCAAGTTGCAAATATTTTGAAAAAGCCTCTTTCTAGAGAGAAATTTGAATTTCATTGTAAAAATTTGTGTTTGATACCCCTTGATGTAAATCCCCCAAGTAAAGATTAAAGGAGGGTGTTAGAATTTAATCTTTCCTTGTTTGAAACTATGTAATTTAAGGATAAACCAAGGTATCCTTATTTGTATTTGTCCTCTAGTACAAGTAGGAGGACATGTCACTATTTTGTAATTCCTTTAATAAGGAAATTAGATATTCCTCCTTAAGAGGAATCTCAAATTTGTCACACACAAAATATGAATGTGGAATTCATAGAAGATGGGAGCTACATCCAAACTCCTCCATTCATCTCTATTTAAGAGATTCCTCTCACACACTTGTCTGATAATCTTCTCTTCTTTCTCACTTCTCCTCACATTCTCATCTTGCTCTGACTATTATATTGAGCTCATTGCTCTCATTCTTTAGTCCTTGTGCCATATTCCTATTCTTCACAAGGGGTTTTTCTTATTTTTTCCCTTTCAAATCCTTGTGTTCTTATCTTGGTTCTTGGATCATTTTGGTGATCTTTTGGCTTGATACTTTGAAGAAATTACTCTCTATCTCTCTTGGTGAACTTGGTAAATTCCTTTCATACACTCACACTTGGATTATTTAATTTGATCTACTAATTTTTTATTATTTCTAACAGATTCCTTGGGATTAGCAAAGAATCTTGCAACTATTCCAACTACATGTGCTATATCTGGTCTAGTATGAACAACATACATTATTTTTTTAATCAGTGATCTATATAAGGTCTGATTTACCTCAGGTTATTTGTCTTCTTTTATCAGCTTGCATCCGATTGTCATAGTTGTTCCAAATGGTTTGGAATCTACCATCTTGAATATATTGAGTGCTTCCTTGATGTATTTGGATTGTGTGATGTAGATGCCTGCATCCTGTTGAAGAATTTGTTGACCAAGGAATAATTTGATCTCCCCAAACATAGACCTCTCAAATTATTTTCCCATTTCATCAGCAAAAGATTTGCATAACATATCATGATCTCCAAATATGATATCATCAATAAATATTTCAACAATTAGAACATTATCATCAATATCTTTGTTTAAGTACAGATTGTTATTTTCACTAGTTCTTACAAATCCAATACTTATGAGATAGGACTAAGGTCTTTCATACCATGATCTCGGTGCTTGTTTCAATCAATACAAGGCTTTGTGTAATCTACATATCATGTTCCTTTTGTTAGGATCAACAAACCCTTGTAGTTTTTCAATGTATACCTCTTCTTCTAGTATTCCATTGAGGAATGCAGATTTGACATCCATCTGGTATACCTTGAATTCTTTGAATGCAGCATAAGAAAGTAAAATTATTACTCCTAGTTTAGAAACTAGTGCAAAGGTTTCTCCATAATCAATACCTTCTTCTTGTGCATACCCTTTGCATACTAACCTTTCTTTGTTCCTTGTGACATATCCATTCTCATTCAACTTGTTTCTAAATATCCATTTGGTACCAATGGCATTCTTGTCATCTGGTCTTGGTACTAATGTCCATGTTTTATTCTTCTTTATATGTTCTATTTCTTCATTCGTAGCATCAATCCATTCCTGATTCTCTTGTGTAGTATTCACAGATTTAGGTTCAAAATCATGAATTAAACATCTAGTGTTTAGTGAATTACTTCTTGTTCTCATTCCAGCCTTTTTGTTTCCTATGATCTGATTTTGTGGATGTTGTCTCCTAACATACTTGGAAAGTATCGATTCAAGTCTTTTTTCATCACTCTAATCATCATCTTTACCTTCATTTTGTTCTTCATCGCTCAAAATATCATTTTGAGCAATTTATTGATTTTTGATGTTTGCAGCTTGATTTTTGGGTGCAATGTTTTGTCGCTCGGTAATGATACACTGTTGGTTGGGAAAAGTGTCCGGTTGTTACCTGTAAATTTTTTTTTGTAGTCTTCCAGTTCCTTTCTTTTTTCCTCATCATTTTTCTCTACAAATTCATCTATTCTGACATTTGCACTTTCAATTATTTTGTTAGAGGACTTGTTAAGACATTTATATGCCTTGCTCTTGGTAGAATACCCTAGAAATATTCCTTCTTCACCTTTGGAGTCAAGTTTTCCATTTCTATCTTATTTTAGAATATAACATTGACTTCCAAAAATTTTGAAGTAACTTACATTGGGAGTGTATCCATACCATAGCTCACAGGGTGTCTTTTTGGTGTCTTTCTTTAATAGTGCTCTGCTCAATGTGTAGACAACAATACTGATAGCTTCTCTCCAGAATTTTGTGTGATACCTTTCCCTATCATCAATGTTCTTTCAAAATCAACAATTTATCTATTTCTTCTTTCAGTAATCCCATTTTTCTATGGTGTTCTTGGTGCAAAAACCTGTCTTTGAATTCCATGCTCATTACAAAAGTTATTAAATTCATCAGAAATGAATTCTCCTCCTCTATCTAACCTTAAGAATTTAAATTGCTTTCCACTTTGTTTTTCAACTATATCCTTATACCATTTAAACATCTTGAATTTTTCTGATTTTTATTTTAAAAACATTACTGTCATCATTCTACAATAATCATCAACAAAGAGAATGAAATACCTATCACCATAGTATCTCTTTGTTCTCATTGGTATACATAGGTTAGTATGGACTAATTCTAGAATAGCATTAGATGTGTAGGCTTTTCTCTTGAAACTATACTTTGCCATTTTACCTTTTTAACAATTCTTACAGGTGACATGGTTTGGTTTTGACATTCTTAGTAAGCCTCTTACTTTTATCTTATTGCTTATCCTAACCATGTTGTCAAAGTTCACATAACATAACCTTTTATGCCACAACCATATGTCTTCGTTTCAAGTTATTAAAAAAGTGGTGTTCATATCATCAAGATAGAATAGGTTACCTTTTGTCTGTTCACCGGTACCAATTAACCTTCCTAATTCATTAAATATCTTTTCTATTTTGTTCTCAAATGCAACTCGGTGTCCTAAGTTATTTAGCTATGAAACACTCAATAGATTAAAGTTAAGTCCATTCACCCAATATGCATTCTCACATCTGATCAGATTATTCAATGTTATAGTTCCTTTACCTTCAATTGGACAAGGTGAGATAATACCCATTCATACTGATCCACCATTGTAATATTCAAAAGTTTTAAACTTTTCCTTATTATGAGTCATATGATGAGTACAACCACTGTCAATAATCTAGACATCAGTCTTGCTAACCTTAGATATGAGTGCAGTTTCTACATACCTTTCTTCTTCGTCTGAATCATCCTTCATAGAAACAAAGACTATCTCAATATCTTTATCAGATTTGGTGTCAATATTTCCATCTTTGTTCTCATCTAGGTAACGAGATTTCTTCCCTTTTTCCTTGTAGTGTCAGGTATCTCTTCTCTCAGATTGTCAGTTTCTTCAGTAATCTCGGTCATCACGTCTATCAAACTTCTTTTCATGTGATTTGTCATTACTTTTGTCATCTTTTCTTCTGTTAGTACACCTAGCAGCAAAGTGTCCAATCTCTTTACAATTAAAGCATACAAGTGGTAGTTTACCTTTGTATTTACCTTTGCCTCTCTGCAATCTTCTTTCCATTAGTGCTTCAATCTCATCAAGATCTTGATCATCACTATCACTTTCACTATCATTTCTCATAGTGTGTTTATGGCTTGATTTACTTATTCTCAAAGAAGATTTGAATGCAGACTCAATAGATGGTAACACACTATTATCAAAGTTATTCATCTCAAATGATATAAGTCCACCAATCAAACTATCTAGAGCCACATTTTTATTTGCTACTTCTCTCATCTCTTGTATACCAGATACTCTCATAACATATACAGGAAATAAGGTTCTAAGAATTTTACTTACCACTATCTCTTCTTCAAGTACACCTCTAGCTCCTCAGATAGCATTGACTACCTCTTTGATTCTGCTACTGTACTAAGTGATTTTTTCTTCTTCTTTCATTCTTATGTCATCAAATTTTCCTCTAAGGCTTTAAGCTTTATCCCTCAGCACATTTGCATCTCCTCCATGGACTAGATTCAATTTGTCTCACATTTTCTTTGTAGTGGTGCATGATTTGACATCTTCAAATTGAGCATCGGACAGAGAGGAAGAAAGTTTTATCATCATAGAATTGTGCTCAAGATTTTCTCTTAATCAATCAAGTGTGTGAGGTCCTATAGGAAACACATATTTAGTATCCAAGTATTGAGTAACATCATTTCCAATACCTGATAAGTGAAGTCTTATCATACTTTTCCATGATGCAAAGTTGTCCTTGTTCAACTTAGGCACATCCATTTTTCTCATCTTGTGATCTTTAGCTTAGGTCTTGAGAACCTTCCTTCTAACCACACAAAGCTATGATACCAATTGTTAGAATAATTGAGAGGGGGGGAGGGGGGTGGTTGAATCAGTGGCCTCAAAAATTAATCCAATAAACCTCTATTTATCGTTAGTCCTACAAGATGAATGACTTTGAAATTATTTAACAAATAACTACTTCTCAGAGTTCACCTTTTTATCCTTATTCTTTACTTTACCGATTAGCAGTCTTTATTTATCAAAAGATAGTAAATAACTTAGTGATTACCGATAATCCTATTTTAGTAATGTGTAAAGAAAAATATAAAATCAATGAACTAAATACACATTTGACACATGGATTTTAATGTGAAAACCCTGTTAAGGGAAAAAACACTTGGGACATGTAACCCAAAATTTTCACTCTTATGAAGTGAGCTCGGTGAAGAGCCACCCTTGTTAAAGGTTACAAACACACTGTTAGGTGTGACCTTGTTTGAGGATTTTTAAATAGAATAGATTGTCACTTGATATATGGCATCTCTATGATATCTTCATGACCAAACCCAGTGTAGTTTATCACTTGATATCTTTCATCTCTATGCTATCTTCATGACCAAACTTTTTGATACTCCTTGGGATGGGATGTATCTCAATATATAAAGGATCTTTAAATCCTACTCGGTTAAGAAATTTTCTAATCCAATGGTTAAACTGAAACAGTAAATGATTTGTTCACATATACAACTAAACTTTGCAGATTTTCAGATCTACTATAAGCACACAATACCTTTCTGATCAATGTTTCCTTTATGTTCCCTTGCTCCAATTCTTTTTTCTTAGTAATGCTACTACTCTGTTGTTTGGTGTCTGCAAAAATCTTTAGCTCTATTCTAGCTTGATTGATCAGGACTGTATGAAGTCTTTTACTTCACGAGTATTATCTTCAACATCCTCTTTATATTCTTCACCCACCACAAATTCATAATGAATTAGCTTGTCTCTTTTATAGAATGGTTATGACCATTTCTAAGTCCTTGTCTTTCTTGTTCTTGGCTTGGTCCAAAAATCTTGACATTCTTGTTTTAAATCTTGCTTTGGTTTTATCCATAGATTTCTCCTTGACAACTAGCTTTAAAATGCTATCTTATCTCTAACATTTTAACTTGTCGATGAAAATAATGTAATCATCCAGTTAACTCCATGTCTAGCTCTTGCCAGCTAAGTTTTTGTCATTTCTGAACTTCAGTTCTAATCGATGTCTAACTGCTTGTTTGCTTAGTCATGAATTCAGTTGTCCTCAAGCATCTCTGTTTGTCGGGGTTGTCTGTCGGTCGAGCAACACTATGACATTCAATTCTTCTCAAGTATTTTTTTGGTTTTTCATCGGTGATTCTTGTCGGGTTTCTTTCTCAGGTATCACTGTGACTCCTCTCAGAGTTCTCTTTATCTGTCAGTGTGCGCTGTTTGTCGGTGTCTGTTGTCACTTGATGAATAATGAAATTTAATGCATTACTGATAAAATAACCATTATTCATTTGATTCTTTGAGTTCTTTGACAACATGAATTTGACCAATCAGATTATATCAAGTTGACATCAATGAAAATATAATACATTACCTGATTTAATATCTTGCATTGACTTTATACATTTCGGTGATCATCAAAATAACAACTTCAAGCATCCAATTAGTTATAGTTCATTGAATTAATATTTTATCATGTATCACTTGAAGGAAATTCATATCATTTTTCCAATCCACTATATGAATATGAGATGTTTTCAGCTGATGAAGACACTTTCTTATCTTGTGAAGATTAGAGTGATGTTGAATACATTAAAATATACAATTTTTCATTCTTTGATGATTCCACATATGAGTATAATGTTGAATCTGATTATGATAAGAAAAGTACATATAATTTTGAGCACACCTTTTGGAAAGATGAAGTATTCCTTGATGTTGATAAGGAAGTTGTGCCTACGCTTGGGTTTAAAGGCTCATGTGAAGCAAACATAGTCATCATTAAGGTGGAACGTGAGGAGGACACCATTTTTGAGATTGTATACGATTATGGGGTTCATAATAGTAATGATTAGATTTTTATTTTTGCAATGATCACCTAGAGGTTCAAACATTTATAAGCCCCTGACTCTTCATTTGAGAGGTTGTATATGGAGGTAAATGATGGAATTGGATCTGATGTATATATGCATAATTTGTTTCTTGAAGGTTTGGATGAAGTGCAAAAAGATTAGTGTGATGATTTTCTCTTTGAGATGAAAGCTGACCATGAAGTAGGGTCTAATGATTTTGGTTATAAGGTTGAACCTAAAGGGTAAGTGTAGGATCATAGTATGCCAAACTAGATCTTAAGTGGCAATGAAAATTCAGAAAATCAGGGTTAGGAAAGTTGACATAAAAATTTGAACAAGTTATCAATCTTATATCAAAAATGTGTAAGAAGAGAATCTGTAGAAAATTGAATCTAGTTTCTAAGATACTATCCCATATTTTAAAAAAAATATTCTATATGGTGAAATTTCAAATTTTAATGCAGTAGTATGCAAATTTCAGGAAAATGATAAGAAGAAGGTGCATGTCTGACCACCTTAAACACAATCAAATGATAATATTTTTTTACAAGATTCTAGATATAAGTAGCAGATTCATGTTTGGATGTGACGCATAATTTTTTGTAATTTTTTTCCAAGTAAATAATTAATTATGATTTTTCTACTACAACTTTTCTAGAATATAAAAAATCTTCTATCTGACCACCTTAACTTAGTCTAAAAATCATCAAATTGAATTTTTTTTAGTTTTTAATTGTAGTAGGAAAAACATAGAATGTGACTCATGTTTTTTATTTCAAAAATGTTATACTGTTTGAAAGTTATAGTTATTTTTCATTCAGTCTATAAATAAGGACTAAAAAGATAAGAAGTACATGTATGTCTGACCATCTTAAACATTGTCAAATGGTGATATTTTTTTACTAGATTCTAGATATAAGTAGTAGATTAATGTCCAGATGTGACACATATTTTTTTGTAATTTGACGCCAAGTAAATAATTAGTTATGATTTTTCTTCTACAATGTTTCCACAATATGAAAACTCTTGTGTCAGACAACCTTAACTTAGTCTAAACTTCATCAAATTTAATTTTTTTTGTTTTTTCTTGTAGTAGGAAAAGAATAGAATGTGACACCTATTTCAGATTTAAAAAATGATACACCATTTGAAATTTATAGGTATTTTTCAATCAGTCTACCAATCAAGACTTCTTTTTCACATCGCCACTTTTTGGCATACCATGATCCTACACATACCCTAAATGTTTTACATTCTCAGTGCATCTAAATGATATTTTTAAGCATGATTTTAGGATACTAATAAATTCTAAGAATGGTGACAATGTGGAATATGCTAAATGGGTGAGAGATGTCAAGTATGATATGCATGGTCAAATGTTACTCAACAAATTTTTTAGATTTATCATATTGTGGTGTAATGAAAATAAAATGTATGAAAAAGGAAAGTTATATTTCTACATTTTTGGTGGCCCACGACCACCAGATGAAGAATAGATTTGATTTTACTTCAAGTAAATTTGGAACCCAATGGAATGACGGGTGTATGCTATTCTTGTCTAGATATCAGAATTCTCACAATGCCCACAAGGGGCATAAATCCCCAATGAGAGCCACTATTGGTGCTCTCAAATTATGAAGGAATTTGGGGTGCACATTTCCATAATTTGAGGTGCACATATATAAAATTTTGTAAAGGAATATAAATGCACCCCTAAAATTTGTTTTAAGAGGGCTTGTTTGGGAACAAGTAAATTTGGTCTCAGTTGATTTAATGCAATTTTTCCTTATAGCTATGTTAACCCTCTCATTGAACATGTTTGACCATTCTTTTCTTTCAGTGTATAGATTGGATGAGTTTTTTTAGTACCCATTTTGAGGGGATAACACATATAGATGCATATTGCACATTTTGAGATTTAATAAAGTACCCCATTTTGAGGTTTCACATTTCACACCCAGTTGATTGTTTTTACATGAGGAGAGTTCCCTTGTATTATACACATATTAGTGAGCCCACATATGAATTTTTAGATACCATTAAGTTCATTTTATAAGCTTTCTAGGCCCAATCCAAATGCTTTTTTTTTTCTATTTTCCATTGTGCATTGTGATTAGTGCTCCAAGAAGCAAGCTTTTTGGATTAATATTTTGGGGTCAAATGGAGGTCATGATGAGTAAGTTGGTTCTCTGGATTCTATGCATGTAAATGTACTAACCTGGAATGTTTTAGAGCTTCAAGAATTGGTTTGGTAATTTTTGTAGGCCAAATCCAAAATTAGTTCGCATTTTTTTACATCTGCATTCCCAAAATGTTTCAAGGTTGTTATCTCTGACCATTAATAGCTTCCACCCAGAATTCAGTCAAGAAATAAAATTTTACACTTATGCTTATTTTCTATGACTAAATTCAATTTTGGAGTGGTGGATTCTTCAGGTCACATTTAATATTTTTTAGAACACCTTTTTGGCAAATTTTATGTGTTGTAACTTGGTTATTTGCAGAATGAACAAAATGGTCCACACTAACTGATAATATATCCTATTTCTGATATCACTAGGCTAACAAATTTGGCGATAATGCTCACATATCAAGAGTTAACATGCCCATGCATTTTCATGGCTCCAAGAGACCATTTGTTTAGTTTTTCAGGCCAGTTTTAGAGGCCACTTATCATTTTTTGGGTCATTTTGTAGAAGTTATCAGGGGATAGTTTTAATGGAAACCCAAGAATATTTTTCACTCCATATGCATTCATAGATGATGGTAGATCAATTCAGGATGAAATTTGGTTTTAGTTTGAAATTTTTTTGAGCCAAGCCACAAGAGGGACCAAAGATTCATCATGGATATATAGGTGGACTATGATGTGAACCTTAAAAATTATTATTATCTTAAATCAATATTTGATTTAAATATTAATAAAAATTAATGGCCATTAATGGAGCCTCATTATATATGTGCAAAGGAATAAATTTTAAATCATTTGATTGTCTTAAAATTTTAAAGTATTAATTTCAAATGTGAGGATTTAAATGAAATGTGTGTTGGAAGATTGTTGCACATGTGACAGTTTGGTTTTTGGATATGCTGACATTAATGTTTTGTCATTGATGTGAACATACTAGTTATTGTTTCAGAAAATGTGTTCATTTTTTAGTGAAGAACATTTCAGTTGTTTGGTGCTATATCAAATATCTTGAGTTGCGATCATAAGGTATTGTTCCATGGTGTCTTTAGTTGGTGTATAGAGGTTCACAGATTTTTGGATGACAGTTTGAGTGAGATTTGATCGAGTTGTTGGTTGATGTTGTTATAGTGTTCCTATGTAAAGAGGCTGAGTATTTGTATCACTACATCTTTAATTTGATGTTTCAGAGGTTCCAAAGTTGGCGGTTATATGATGCCTTGTCATTGTCTTCATAGCTAGTGTTGTTCATGATTCAAAGTAAAAAAAGCTATCTTTTGTTGTGACAAAGTTTGCTATTTTAGTATTATTTTTTATCAAAGATGAAGATGAGTTTGGATTTAGTAATGGATAGTATTTATGGTGTTCTTGGATTGTTTAATGATCATGATGTTGGATTTTATTATTTGAGGTGATTGGAGTTTCTATTTTGGGTAGTGTATTAGTGTTCCTTCATTTAGGTCTTAGCCAACTTGATGGAGTATTGTCTTGCAATTCTTGATGTTGTTTTGGTGATATGCTATTGTTCTAGTGATTGGAGATTTGGGTCCTATCAAAGTCATAACCAACTTGATTTGGATTTATTTGGAGATTGAGCATATTATTTACATCTTTTATTGTAATAGGTTTAGGCGACCTAGTGGTTGATTATTCTTTGTAATCAGTATAAATGAGAGATCATTTTATATTGTTAAGAAGATAGAGATGTTGTAGTATGACATTGTAATGCGAGTTGTTGTTTCTTGTGTTGTGCATTTAAGGAAAAGTTTGTACTTCATTGGAACTATATTGGCATTGGAAATGTTGTTTGCTAGTTCAGTTGTAATAGACTGTATGTCCACCCTATTGTAATTGAAGATAGATTAGTGAACCTAACTAAGGGCCAGACCTATGATTGTATTATGAGTAGTGAGATCTAGGTAGTGTGCCTACAGATTAGGCTATAAGCTTGTGGTTGCTTGTGCATCCTTTGTTCTCTATTTTATTTTAACCAGGTGGTACTTTTAATATAGTACATTCATCTTGAGGGTTTCATTCCCACTGGGGTTTTAGCTTAACCAAGTTTCCTCAAGAACAAATCTTGGTGTTCTGTGTTATGTTTTGTAGATCTTGAATTTATTTTCTTTCTTTCTGATCTAGTTGGACAAAGTGGATTTAAAGTTATATGGTATGTACAAATGATACAACCCCCTCTCAGTTATGGTTATGGTTACCTCCTTTTGGTTCTAACAATTGGTATCAGAGCTAAGAAATTTTGAAGAAGCTTGACCACTTCAAGGAGATCCGCCATGGAAAGTATAAGAAAGGAGATTCTAAAGTTTAATGGAAACAACTATATGATTTGCAAGGATCGAATGACTACCAACCTGATATGCATGGGAATAGAAGACGAGTACTGGAAGATTAATTTGAAGCCATATGCTATTTTGAATGATCAAAAAAATGCTACTATAGATGAAAAAAGAAATTCACGGAGAACATGTTAGCAAGAGAGACCTTGATTAGTGCCTTATCTAATTCAAAATATTATACATTTATGGATTAAGGATTGAACATGAGGTATGGAATAAATTTGAAACTATTTATGAAGGTGATACATATGTTCAGAAAGCTAAGTTTCAGGGATTAAATGGAAATATGAAGATATGAAGATGAGTGAAGGTGAAACTTCCTTAGTTTATTTACAGAGAGTAAATGATCTGGTCGGTGCAATCAAATGTGCTAGTGGTACCTTGATAGATAGTGAAGTTTTAGACAAGATTATGAGATATTTCTTGCATGTTACAGTGAGAAAGTTGTTTCTATTGAGGAATTGAGAACTATGAGAGACATTTCTAGAGAAGTTTTGGAAGGTAGACTCTGTTCCTATGAGATCATGACTACACTTAGTAAGGAACTTTTGAAGGTTGAGACTGCATTTAAAGCCAGTATGACTAAGTATGACTAGGGAGAAAGCTCTACAAAGATGAAATTCAAATACTATGCTAAAGATTGGGAAGACATCATGGAGGAAGAGATGATTATTGATGAACTTGAAACTTTTATTGCAAGATGACTACCTAAGGGATCTCATAAGTATGAAGGATAGTTACCTTTGAAATGTTTCAATTGTAATAAGATTGGTCATATCGCATCTAGGTGTCTGATAAAAAAATATAAGGATAATAGAGACAAGTCTAAGAAATATTATTCTAAGGGACATAAGAGTTTTTATTTTGTTGAAGGTGTAACTAATGATGATTCCATTTCTAGTGAGGATGAAATTGTATTTATTTCTATTAATAAGATAATCCTAATGAAGAGAAAGCATTAGTTTTACAAGTTGTTAAAGAAGATGAATGGGTCATTGATAGTGGATGCTCACATCATATGACTGGTGATAAGGATAAGTTTGTGAAGATTGAAGACTATGATGGTGGTGTTGTTAGATTTGGTAAAAATGATCCTTGTTTGATTAAAGGAAAATGATCTATCACTCTAGATGGTAAAAACAATACTAATGATATCCTATATGTTGAAGGTTTAAGTCATAATTTGTGAAGTGTTGGAAAGCTATTCGATAAAGGTTAAAAATTGGAATTCGTGGATGGAATCTGTAAGATCACTAAGAGTACATGAAATCTCATTGCATCGGGTATACAAACTATTGGTAATATATTTTATTTAAAAACTGTTGAGAATAAATTTTTGATTGCTAATATTTATGGCATTTGGTAATGGCATAGCAGATTTTTTCATGTGAACTTTATAATATGGTGAAAGTTAGCACTCGTAATGTTATAAGAGATTTTCCTAAACTGATGAATCCTAACAATATGTGTAAAGAATGTTAATTGGATAAACTAACTAGATCTACTTTCAAGAATAAGACATATTCTTTGAATGGATTGTTGGATTTGGTTCATCCATATCTATGTGGTCCTACTAAGACAAGAAGCTATTATGGACAATGATATTTTATGCTATTTGTTAATGACTATTCAAGAATGATGTGGGGTACATTTTCTGAGAGAGAAATCAGAAGATTTTAATAAATTTTAGATATTCAAGATAATGGTACAAATATAATCAGACAAGAGATCAAAGTTCCTAAGATCAAATAGAGGTGGAGAATTTACATTAGGAGAATTTTATGCATCTTTTGATGAACATGGGATAAAGAGACAAAAATCTACTACGTGAACCCCACAACATAATGGTGTTGCTGAGAGAAGGAATAGGACTATCCTCAACATATCTATGACTATGATGATTTAAGGAAAAGTGTCAAAGATCTACTTGTGAGAAGTGGTGTGCACCATAGAATATACTTTGAACCAAGTACATATTAGATAGGGAACTAGTAAGACTCCTTATGAACAATGGTATGGTTATATTTCTATACTAAAATACTTTAGAACTTTTTAAAGTATTTGTGCCATGTTAAGAAAGATGAGAATATTAGAAATTTTCATCCTAGAAGGTTGCTACACATTCTACACCAAAAAATCCATGGTAGGTAATGACTAATCATTCAAAAGATGTCATTGTTGGTGATAAGAATAAAGGTGTTTAAACTAGAGGAAGAATCGTTGGGGATGAGACATGATTGTTATCTAAATTAGAGCCTAAAGATATATTTTAGAAGCATTTAATGATGAAAGTTGGATGAAAGAAATGAGAGGAGAACTTGATCAAATTGATAAGAACAAGACTTGGATTCTTATTCCTAGAACTAGTGACAAAAATGTGATATTGGTATTAAAAGCAAGCTGAATGAAGATGTTAAAGTGGTTTGAAACAAAGAAAGATTAGCATGAAAAGGATATCGACAGATGGAAGGTATTGACTTTACAGAGACCTTTTCTCCTGTAGCTAGACTAGACTTATTGCATATTTAGCTTACAGAAAATTCAAATTCTATCAGATGGATGTTAAGTATGCATTATTAAATGGTGAACTAGAGGAAGATGTTTATATTGAGCAGCTTGATAGCTTTACTCTAACCAAGGAAGGATACATGGTTTGTGAATTACAAAAATATTTTAATGGACTAAAGAAAGCTCCTAGAGCTTGATATACTAGATTGGATAGCTATTTGACAAAGATTGGTTTCAACAAGGGTATTGTAGATAGTAACTTATTTATTAGAGTAACTAATGATTATATCTTGACTACTGAAGTATTTATTGATTATATTATATTTTGTGGCAATGATGAGTTGAGTAGAAGTTTTGCTGATGAAATACAAGAAGAGTTTGATATTTCTATGATAGACGAGGTGAAATTATTTCTTGGATTGCAAATTAAATAGTTGGATAAAGGAATTTTTATCACACAATCCAAGTATGTCAGAGAACTATTGAAGAAATTTGGTGTGGAATATTCAAAACCAGTTGGAAATCCTATGGTTACTGGTTGCAAGTTAACTAAATATGATGACTCTCCTTGTGCTAATTAGACACTATACAGATCTATGATCGGAGGACTGTAATATATAACTCATTATAGACTAATCATATCAAATGATGTTGGAATTGCTGCAAGATTTCAAGTAGAACTAAAGGAATCATGTATAGTTATTTTCAAAATAATTTTTAGATACTTGAAGTGTATTGTTGACTATTGATTTTTTTATGGAAAAGATGACGATTTTACTCTATGTGCATACTATGATGCTAATTGGGTAGGAAATGTTGATGACAGAAAGGGTATTAGTGGAGGTGCATTATTTTTGGGTAAGAGAATAGTTTCTTGGACTAGTAAGAAGGAGGATTGTATTTCTCAATCTATAGATGAAGTTAAGTATGTTGTTTCTGGAATAAACTGTAATCAAGCTATTTTGATGAAGAAAATTCTAAACGATATAAGGATAACTGTTGATGAACCTTTTGTTATCTATTGTAATAACTATAGTGCTATAAATATCTCAAAGAATCTTGTGTTGCATTCAAGGAAAAAGCATATTTCTATTAAGTTTCAAGTCTTGAGGGATAAAGTTAGTGAAAAGGAAGTGAAACTGGAATTTGTATCTGCTAAGGAATAGATTGTTGATGTCTTTAGAAATCCTTTATCGATGGATACATTTGTGTGTCTCAAGAAAAATCTTGGAGTGAGTAGAGCCCCTCCTGATTAGAACTAATGATGCTAAGGATGGCATCAGTTCAAAAAACCTATTAGAATATCATTCACTAAAGTGACGATTTTAGGGACTACTCCTTAGGGGGAGTAGTCTTATGGTTATTTTGGTTTGGTATTGAGATTTTAATTTTTTTCCTTTTGAGGTGAGTTTAGTTCTTTTTTATGTCTTTTTTTCCTTTTTCATTTATGTCAAAGGGGGATAGATTGTATGTGAAAAATTGAAGTTAGAGAAGTTATTATGCTTGGGAGAGATTTTTTTGATGCTAGATATCATGAGTGATTAGTTAATATATTAATAACTCTATGCATTGATCAATTTTTCACTTTGCATGTTGCCAACAATGCCAAAGGGGGATATTGTTGGAATGTCAAAGTTTGGTTTTTGGGTGTGCTAACATTAATGTTTTTTCATTTATGTCAGTATACTAGTTATTGTTTCAGACAATGCGTTAAGTGTGTTCACTCAAAATGATTTTAGTTGTTTAGGTGCTATATTGAAGATCTTGAATTATGATCCTAAGGTATTATTACATGGTGTCTTTATTTTTTCTACAGAGGTTCACATATGTTGGGATGATAGTTTCAGTAAGGTTTGATCACATTGTTGGTTGTTGTTTTTACAGTGTTCCTTTATATAGAGGTTAATTTTTTGGATTGGTATGTCTTTGATTTGATTTTGAAAAGGTTGGAAAGCTAGTGGTTACATGATGCCTTGTCATTGTCCTCACACCTAGTCTTTCTCATAATTTAGCGCATGACAAGTTATATTTTATTGTGATAGAGTTTTATATTTTAGTGTTATCATTTATCAAAGATGAAGATGAGTTTGGATTTCTTTCTGGATTGTATTCATGGTGCTTGTTGGTGTTCTTGGATCATGTAATGATCATGCTATTAGATTTCATTATTTGAGGTGATTAGATTTTCTATTTTGGGTAGCATCTTGGCATTCCTTCATTTAGGTCTTAGCTGACTTCATGGAGTAATGTGTTGTGATATTGATGTTATTCTGGTTATATGCAATTTGGTTAGTGATCGGATATTTGGGTCTTATCTAAGTCTTATCGAATTGATTTTCATCCCTTTGAAGATTGAGCTTATTGAATACATATTTTATTCAAATAGATCTATCCAACCTTGTGGATGATTGTTCTTTGTGATCGATATAAATAATCATCACATTTTTTGATTTCATTATTTGAGGTGATTAGGTTTTATGTTTCTGGTAGCGTGTTGGCATTCCTTCATTTAGGTTTTAGCTACCTTGATGGAGTAATGTGTTGTGATTATTGATTCTATTTTGGTGATACATTATTGTGTTAGTGATTAGAGATTTGGGTTGTATCTAAGTCTTAACCAACTTGATTTTGATAGCTTTGGAGATTGATCTTATAATTTAAATCTTTTATTGTAATAGGTCTAGCCAACCTTGTGGATGATTATTCTTTGTGATCAATATAAATAACAAATCATTTGTAGTAATTGTCGAGAAGATAGATATGTATTATTATATGATTGTAAGGAGAGTTTTTATTGCTTGTGTTCTACATCAAAGGTAGAGTATGTACTTCTTTGAAACTTTATTGGAATTGGAGATGTCATTTGTTAGTTTATTCATAATTGATTATATCTCCATTTTATTGTAATTGAAGATAGATCAGTCAACCCGACTAAGGGCCAAATCTATTATTGTATTTGTTACAAAGTAAAGTACACCAAGATAACTGAGAGGGGG
>MU224061.1:1801017-1823290 GCA_018584345.1 Thuja plicata
TGGGGGGAGGGTGAATCAGTTATTTGAATGTTGTAACTTTTATCAACCCTATTAAGTCTAAAATATGTAAATAAAAATAACAACAACCACAAAAAGATAACCATACACAATAACATCATATATGTTAACTAGGGAATCTCTTAATCAAAGAGTAAACCCCAGTGGGAATGATTCCCACAAAATATGCACTAATAAAAAATTCCTTGTGAGAGGATGAACTCTATTAGGAGTCTATAAAATACATACAATACATATCAGTTCCTATTAAGAGACTTTGAATCTCAATTAGAAGATTCTAACCCTGTTAGGAGTTGTGGAAGGAAGAAGGACCCAATGTCCAAATAGCTTCAAGGGAAAGACCACTGAACCCACTATCCCATTGATCTCTGTATTATTAAGAACAAAATAATACCAAATAAACTAACTTCTGAAACTTTGTATCCTCTCTTCTCTGACCGTGCCTCTGCTGCACCAAATACTACTAGATCTCAAATAATAGATCTGTCCACTTTGCTTCACATACAATTCTTCATTCATTCATTCATTCTCTTTTGTCCTAAAATCAAATAAAAAATGTTTCCTTTATACCAAGCCCAATACTTCACAATTGAGTAAGCCAATTAAGCCTAAATAATTACAAAATATAAAACAATATAAGTTACATAATTACACAGCATTGTCGGCTCACAATCTTAATAATTCATCACACGTGTGATCCCAGACTAAGCAGTCTTAGTCATATCACCTTCATACTATCTTCAAACATTTCATAACTTTGGAAAACCAAATTCCATACTACTAAAAAGATATAATCCAAACATTGCAAACTGTCTCTCAGAAACTCTGTCAAAATACGATCTTCAATAAATCTCAAATAATTGTCACCAAAAATTGAATCTTCATACACGATCTTAACCACATCATCAAGATAATATCTGAAATACATTCTCAACTATGCATAACCTCATCTGCGATTCTCTGTGTGTGCTAACTCAATCTTTGTTTGTTAATCTGTCAATCTTCACAAAAACACTGATGATATCCAAACAATATGTTGACATCAATGAAAAACATAGTCACTAATATAACATATGACAACTTCAGTAATGCTAACAATCTCTCCCTTTTGCATTGATGACAACATAGATGAAAAAAAATTAATGTTCCATGAATCCAAAACTCAGCTACTACTCTTGTCTTCATCAAATCTTCTTTATCAACCACTGTCTTCCTCATTATTAATATTGTTCATCTCTTTCACTTTTTCTCAACTTGTTTCTCCATTTTTTCTCATGTATTCTTATCCCCCATTGAAATCAATGACAAAAAGCATCACTATGTCAATCAATACTAGCTCGAATATCCAAAGATACTGTGTGAAAATACTACTTACCAAGATTCCTCCATGACTCTGCTAAAATAGAGATACTCCCCCATAGAAGAAGCATCAACAATCAGTTCAGAAAGAATATAGTGTTGTGTGCCACTGGACTGATGCAACCACTACATCACTACTCAAAACTAGGTTGGGGCATAATCCCAAGCATACCTCAAGTTTGATTTTTCTCTGCAACTTTCTCTCTTATAACATGATACTTTATATCTATATGCTTTGTCTTTGAATGTAATACTATGTTCTTTGACATACTCATTGTATTTGTGTTATCATAGTGTATGATAACAGGTTCCTTAAATTCAATTCCAATATCCTTCAACATTTTTTTCATCCACATTATCTGATTACAATTATTTGTTGCTGCTACATATTCTGCTTCTTCTATACTTTGTGAGATAAAATTATGTTTCTTACTTAACAATGAAATGAATCTTCCTCCAAGAAAAAAATGCTCCTATGCTTGTACTCTTTTTATCATCTACACTACCTTCCAAATCAACATATGTATATGAACATAGGGAAAAATCATTTGATCTGTCATGCCACAATCCATAATCAATTGTTCCTTTCAAATATTTGAATATCCTCTTCACTACCATATAATGTGATTCTTAAGGATCAACTTGAAATATCACAATAATTCTGAGTCCGTTTGATATCTCAGGTCTTGTATGAGTCAAAGATTACAATCCTCCAATCACGGATCTGTACTTTCTCTATTCAATTTTAGGTGTTTTTATCTTTGCTAAATAACTTGTGAATAGTTACCATGGGTGTCCAATAGGCTTAGAATTTTCCATACCAAAACTCTACAATAAGTCTTTCAGATACTTAGTTTGAGATAAGAAAATACCATCACTATTCTGCACTATCTGTAAACCTAAGAAAATTTTCATTTCTCCAGTCATACTCATCTCAAATTCTATCTTCATTTATTCAAAAAACTTATCACTTTCTTCATCTTCACCTCCAAAGAGTATGTCATCAACAAAAATAACAACAATCAGTAAACCATTCTAGATTTATTTTAGATTTATGCTACTGTATGTTGTTCCTTTAGGAAGTCCCAATTTTCCTAAATACTTATCCAACCTCGCATACCAAGTTCTGGGTGCATTCTTCAATCTGTATTATGCTTTGTTAAACTTACATACCTTATCACCTTCCTGTGTCAAGGGAAATCTATCAGGATTCTCTATGTAAACTTCTTCAAGTCCAATTCACCTTAAAAAATGTTGACTTCAAATCCATCTGATATACTTTGAATTTATCATAAGTTGCATAATCCAAAAACATTGTTACTTATTCAAGTCCTTCAACAAGTGAAAACATTTCTTCATAATCGATACCTTCTTGCTGTGAATATCCTTTACATACCAATCTTAGTTTGTTCCTTCTAACTTCACCTTGTTCCTTCTAACTTCACCTTGTTCTTTCATCTTGTTTCTGAATACCCATTTAGCTCTAATAATATTTTTTTCTTTAGGTTTAGGGACTAATATCCATATGTTATTCTTCTCAATCTAATCTAATTCTTCCTCCATTGCATGAATCCAATGGTCATCCTTAAAAGCTTCATAAATACTTTTGGGTTCAATATGAGAAATCAAACATAATTCTTCATGTACCTTATTTATTTTCATAACTCCTATGTCTCTGCTTCCAACATTTTGTTCTATAGGGTGATTCTTTGTCAAATTCTTGTTTCGTGTTCCTGCTTCAACTCTTGCTTCAATTCTATGTTAAGATCTTGTTTCAGATCTCAATTCAAATATTTTTTCTTCACTTTCTTCCTCATTATGAATCTTGATCTACAAATCATTGTTATTCTCAAAAATTAATTCATAATTCTCTTTATTAGTTCTAGGACGAGCTTCTTCTTCTGAGTCATAATCAAGTATTCTTTCATGAATTCTGGACTTTTCATATAGTTTAACATTTGCACTCTCAACAATAGTTTTAGTTCTCTAATTAAAACATCTAAAGGCTTTGCTCTTCAATGAATATCCAATAAATATACTTGCCAAACTTTCCAATGTCATCGTATCTTTTAATATAGCACTTCCAAAAATTTTGAAATATTTTATTGATGGTGCATGTCCAAACCACAATTAATAAGGAATCTTGTTCATATCTTCTATGATTTGTACTATGTTCATTGTATATAATGTTGTATTCACTTATTCTCTCCAAAATATCTTCTCCGCATCATTCTCAAACAACATAGCGATTGTTGCTTCAGTTACAGACCTGTTCCTTCTTTTTGCAATACCATCATGCTAAGGTGTTCTAGGGGTTGAAAGTTGTCTCTTAACACCATTCACTTCACAAAAGGTCTTAAACTAACTTGAAGTAAATTCTCCTCCACTATCTGATCTTCAACATTTAATCTTCATTCTTGATTCATTCTCAACTCTATTCTTAAGAAATCTAAACTTCTCAATGCTTCTAATTTTTCTTTATGAAAATATACCCACATCATTCTAGTGAAATCATCAACAAGAGTCATAAAATACCTTTCACCATAAAATCCTCTTATTCTGGTAGGACCACTCAAATCTGTATAAACAATCTCCAACTTTGTTGCTATAGTAAACTTCTTGCTAGGAAAAGAACTTCTCTTATGTTTCACCATAACACATTCTTTGTCTATCATGTTAGCAGGTTTCACAATCTTAGGAAAATCTCTCACTGCAAGTGTAGTACTTTATTTCACAATGTTATCAAAATTTATGAGACAAAATCTTTTATTCCATAACCAACTGTCATCAATTTTAGCAATCAGACATGTCATCTCAGCAAGGTTCAAATGAAAAACATTACATCTAGTTCTTGTACCTATACCAACCATCTTACCATAATTATCCTTGATACTATAAGTCTTTTCTGCAAACCGTACCTGATAAAATTTATCAATTAACTATCTAATACTCAAAAGATTATGTTTTAATCCATCCACAAAGTAAACATCATCAGTATTAGTATTTCCATCAAGTGTAATAGATCCAATTTCTTTAATACAACAAGGTGCATTGTTTCCAACTCTAAAAATTCCTCCATCATAATTGTTAAGCTTTACAATTTTTTCCATATCACCACTCATATGATGGGAACAACCACTATCTATGATCCAATAAATTTTATTTTCAACTTGGGACACTAAGGCTTTCTCTTCTCTAACTTATTTTTTGGAACTTTCTTCTTTAATTACAATAAATCCTATCTCATCACTTTCATTATAACTTTCACTCAAGAATTTCTCAAGACTAGCTTCAAATTCTTGATCATTAGAATAACATTCTTTAGGTCTTCTAGGCTTAAAGTTATTCTTATATTTCTTCACTTTCTTAGGACATTTAGATTCAAAATGACCATATTCTTGACAAGTCCAACATTTTTGAAATTTTTCTTACATTTAGGTTCTCTCTTCACAAGTAGGGCAATTCATTCTTCAAATTTTTTGTCTTCTTCAGATTTAGATCTGCTACTGCTCGCATACTCTCCATTAACATTAACATTCCTTGTAGAAGTAGGATAAACAATCAGTGCGCTAAAGATTGTTTCAATTCTAGGAAAGTCTCCAGACTATTTCAAATTTATCTCTTCCGATTCCAATCTTCCAAGAAGACTGTGTCTACTGAATTTATCAATGCAAGGGATAAATTGTTCTATAATCTGCATTGTTTGCTTGATTGCTAAGGTCAAGGTTTTCAAAATCTTTTATATAATCTCATCTTCATCTTTATTTCCTTCACAAGCTTTAATACCTGCAACAATCTCTGATTCAACCAATATAAATTCTAATTGATTCATCTTCCATCCTTTTTGCTTCTTAAAATAGACATATCCAATTTTGCAATCTGGTTCTCTTAGCATGCTTATCACCTTCAAAAGTAGACTCCAAAGATAACCAAATTTCATGAGTTGTTCTCAAACTTTTTACATGACTGTACTCATTCTCGGGAAGCGCTGACAAAAGTTCCTTTCTGGAAAGTATGTTACACATGAATAGATCTCTCTCAGTTCCAGTACATTCCTCTATCTTATCATCTTCAATGATTTATTTTGCATTCTTAGTAATCAACCAATTTCTTGGACCTAAACATAACAAGTGTGTCTTCATCTTCTATTTCCATCTGTCATAACTAACTCCATCAAACTTGGGACTTTCTTTTCTGAAATGAGTTGCCCTTGATCTCCTTAATTTATTATACTTTTCCTAAATAAGGACCTGATGCTCTAATACCAATTGTTATAAATTAAAGTCCACCAAGATAACTGAGGGGGGGGTGACTCAGTTATCTGAATAATATAACTTTTATCAACCTTATTAAATCTGAAATATGTTAATAACAATAACAACAACCATAGAAAGATAATCATACACAATAACACCCAATTTGTTGACTGCGGAATCTATTAATCAAAGAGTAAACCCTGGTGGGAATGATGCCCACAAAAAGATGTAACAATATAAAAATTCATTCTTAGAGGATGGACTATATTAGGACTCTATGAAATATATTCACTACATATCACTCCCTGTTAGGAGACTTTGAATCTTAGCTAGAAGATTCTATCCATGTTAGGAGTTGTGGAAGGTAGAAGGACCCACTGTCCAATCAACTTCAAGGGTAAGATGACTAAAGCCACTGTCCAACTGATCTAAGTATTATTCACAACAAAATAACACCAAATAAACTAAATTTTGAAACTTTGTATCCTCTCTTCTCTGACCGTCCCTCTGCTGCACCAAATACTACCAGATCTCAAATACCAGATCTGCCAACTTTGCTTCAGATACAATCCTTCATTCATTCATTCTCTTGTTTTCTAAAATCAAATAAACAATTTTTCCTTTATACCAAGCCCAATACTTCACAAGTGAGTCGATCAATTAAGCCTAAATAATTATGAAATATAAAACAATACACGTTACATAATTACACAACATTGTCCTCTCACAATCTTAATAATTCTTCACACATGCAATCCCAAACTAAGAAATCTTAGTTAGATCACCTTCATAGTGTCTTGACACTCTACATAACTTTGGCAAACCAAATTCCATACCAGTAAAAAGATATAAGTCAAACATCAAAAACTATCCCTCAAAAACTCTGTCAATATATGATCTTCAATAAATCTCAAATAACTATCACCAACAATTGAATCTTTGTACACGCTCTTAGCCACATCATGAAGATAATATCTAAAATATGTTATCAATTGCGCATAACCTCATCTACAATTCTATATTTTTGCTAACTCAATATTTGTCTACTACTCTGTCAATCTTCACTAAAACACTATGTCGATATCTAAACAGTATGTTGACATCAATGAGAAACATAGTCACTAATGTAACATATAACAAATCCAGTAATGCTAACAGTATTGTGAGACTGAGCTCTGGTTAGTGTGCATGTAGATTAGGCGATAAGCATGTGGTTTCTTCTGCATCCTTTGTTCTCTATTTTCCTCTTAACCAAGTAGTACTTTTAATAGAGTACATTCATCTTGTGGGTTTGATTCCCACTGAGGGTTTCCCTTAACCAGGTTTCTTTGAGGACAAATCTTGGTGTTATTTTTAATGTGTTGTGGATCTTGAATTTACTATTTATCTTTTAGATCTATTTGGACAAAGTGGAATTAATGTTATATGGTATGTATAACTGATTCACCCCCCCCCTCCCCCCCTCTTAGTTTTACTTCTCTCCTTTTGGGCCTAACAATGTGGTAGGAACAGACATATAAATCCATATTGTATTAGTCCCTATATCCTTCAAATTCAACATGGCTCTCCGTCACATCCTCATGAGGAAGAGAAAGAAATGCAGAGAAAGAGTTTCAATGATGTGGTTTCCCTCTTTCTAAAATTTAAATATAAGGTTTATCACCTGAAGATGAAGTGGGCCCATGAAATTGAATGAAATGAGGAGGATGTTCTATTATGAAAAAAAAGTAATCAGTCTAGCCATGTCGTTGCATATCATTAACCGACAAGGAAAAATGGAGAAGGTCAAAATGGGTTGTGATTTTATGGGACAGGTCATTTAGATAATAAAATATAAACCAAAATAAAAGATACTGGAAAAGAGTTGTGGTGTTGTGATGAGAAAAATGTGTGGCATAGAAATTTAGAAAATATTTTAATATTTCTATAATTTTTAGGGTTAGGGTTTCTCCGTCGATTAATGTTGTGCTTGCAATAATAGCAGATATCTCTAGAGAAGAAAAATGTGTAATCATACACATGCCATCTCAAATAATATTGGTTGGTGAATTTCATGGTTGGAGAAGATGTGATAATAGTTTTGTTGAAACTCTATTACAAACTCAATAAGAATTTGAGTGGGTGAGTAGAGAGATAGATTCAACCATCTCTTCTACCATTTTTTTACCTGATAAATTTGGTCTGAAGGATTTCCTCAATAGAAGATATGCACTTAACAGGTTTGTTGAAAAGGTATGCGAAACATCCAAGCCAATTTAATATACCAGGAAAACGCTAAATGCAAAAACCTTTGAGAACATCCTCCATGACCATGGGTTGTGAGGAGTTTTGAAAAGGGGTATGGACTCCATCAAAACATAAAAATTAAGATTTTTGTTTCTAGAGATTCAGTTTCCCTTATAAATCATGTATGCAAAATATGGAAAGCCCAGACATGGTGTATGAACATATTTACAAATCCTTCAAAGAAACATTGTCTCATGAGCTACTACAAGCATGGATGTGCATAGATAGATTTGTAAAAAGGCTTATGATCTATAATGCATATGTAATTACTAGGGGTAAAGGTAGATTGAACATCACCTGCTAACATACTCTTCTCCTGCATCAATGTAGAATGGAGCCTTGAGTATAGTATTGTGAACATTTTTCACCATATGGCTCAATGAATTGTGGTCTCATGTAATGATGCCATGATAACGAATTTTTGTAAATAATTTTTTTCAATGGTGTTAGAAAATTTCAAGCTAAATCACAATCTCTCCAAACATCCTCTCTACGAGTTTTGTAATGGGAGTTGTAACTCTTTGCTTCCTATGGGGGTGAATTACAAAACTATGATTCTTTAAATTTTAAAACTTAACTCTGATTCAACTTGGTAAAACAAACTATAGTAGAAACTGAAACACCAATAACTCAATCAACAACATGAATAAACAGTAAATATCATGCACATGAAACATTGAACACACATAACACATGATTTAATGAGGAAACCCAATTTGGGATAAACTTTTGTGTGAATTGTCACCCATAAATGAAAATGCTCTACTGAAGTATACTCGGTTAAAAGCCAATCTTGTTAAAGATTTTAATACACATTGTTATATGTGACCCTGTTAGGGGATTTACCTCAGAACTATTAAGATCTTCACTCTATTTGGAGTGGACTAGTTAGAGGGATTTGAACACTCTTCTAGAATGTCACCTTTGTCAAGGATTTTACAACAAGACTTTTTAAGTCCACTCGGTTAAGATATTTCTCTATTATAAATGCAAATAAGCAATAATGTATAAATTGGTTTGTTAAACTGCCACTACCTCTTGCTTGATTAGATCCCTTATGCGCTCTTTGACTACCGATATCAAAACTTTTGTAATCTCTACTTTGGACTCAGATTTAGACATATTTTCTCTTCACTACTCACTCAGTAGCACTTCAACACTTCAAATTGCCAGCCCTTGTGTCATTCAAATTCATCCTTTAAATAGACTCTATTTTTGTATCTTAATCTCCTTGATTAGATTTTCTTTCAATCACTCTTAGCCACCTGATTAAATTTTTGAACTGATTTAGTGAATTTGATACTCTATGAACCACTTCCATATCATCTCGAAACTTGCACTTTTAACGGAAGTAAAACCGTCACTTTTTCCTCTTAATCTATACCACAAATCTTTACCTTAAATTTTCTTGTGTGTATATCTTGTAACTAACTTCTTCTTCTTCCTTGGAATCTTCCAGATCACTGTGGCTCATCATTAAATGTGTTCTTATCTTTTTTTCTAACAACTATTCCACTCGAGAACTAACTCTTGGCTCAATAAGTAACATGCACTAATTGGTGCCTCAATGTCTTAGTGTCTTGACCAACTTACACAACCCTTTACCAAAAGACTTCTATCTTATTGGTAACTTAACTAGTTAGCTTACTGACTTCACCAATCACCTTTACCAACTTGATAAAGTAGAAAACAATTATCTCAATATGAAATTATTATTGTTTGATCTTTATTAACTGCCCAATTAAATCAACTCCGAAAGATATCACAATTCAATATGAACCAGAAATCAATTTCTTGACATCAATGGAAAAATAACAACTGATCTAATCCTTTTTATTATCTTTTATACCTCTGATCTCAGTCATCATCATCATCTCCATCAATTGAGTAACAATCTCCCTCTTTAGCATTGATGGAAACACTGTCAATTGATAATGGCATACTTTGACATCTATGATCTATCTTTACTCCCTCTAATCTATTTGTATTTTTACTCCCTCTGTGTTCATTTATCATTCTCTCTTTAATATCTTTTACTCATTCTCTCTCAATTTGTTTCTCTTATTCTCCCTCTTTATGTTCTTAGATAATCAATCAGTCAATCTCTGTCTTTGACAACAATGTCAAAGGTGCATACTCCTCAAAACTTGTTCAGGCAGTGGATTATACCTTGCATGTACTGATAACTCATTGTATACATAATTACTTTTCACAACTTCAGGCATCACCTAAAGTGTGAACACTAGCATCAACTAATAAAATAGATATTATATTGAATCCTAGAAATTATGTCACATGCATCTTTCTCTAGTGAATATTGGATAGGGGTTGGACCCCTAATTTACCTTTGGGATGCTCAAAAGAATCCTTTGGTAGTGGCTTGGTGAAAATATCTTCTAACTACTCCTTTGAATTCACATATTCCAACATCACATGTTTGTATTGAACTTGTTCTCTCAAGTAATGATACTTGATATAAATGTGATTGGTCTTAGAATGCATCACCAGATTCTTTGATATGTTTAGAGCACTAGTATTATCACAGAAAATAGTATCTGGATCAATAATCTCCTCATGCATACCTTCAAGTGACTGTTTGATCAATACAATGTTTACACAATTCATAGTTGCAACAACATATTTAGCCTTGGCAGTAGACTATGATATACAACTTGATTTCTTACTCAGTCATGTCACTAATCTTTCTCCTAAAAATAAAGCTCCTCCACTTGTGTTTTTTATATAATTAATGTTCCTGACCCAATCAACATTAGTGTAGACCTTTAACTCAAAATTTCCTCCTTTCTTGTATAGTAGACCAAAGTCTTTAGTTTCTTTCAAATATCTAAATATTTTTTTAACTGTAGACATGTGTGATTCCTTTGGATTGGCATAAAATATTTCACCAATACCAATTGCATGAGCTAGATCAGGTCTCCTATGTACAACATATTGTAACTTACCAATCATTGATCAGTAGAGTGTCTAATTCAATTCCTTTGAATCATCTTCTTTTGATGACTTGCAACTAGTAACTATCTGTGTGCCAACCGATCTTGAGTCTTCCATCCCAAAAGTCTTTAGGATCTCCTTGATATACTTTGATTATGTGATTTAGATCTCATCCTTGACTTTTTGAATTTGTAGTCCAAGAAAGAATTTCATCTCCCGTATCATGGACATCTCAAATTACTTTCTCATCTCTTCAACAAAATATCTGCATAATGTATTATTTCCTCCAAAAATAATATCATCAACAAATATTTCAGCAATCCAAATTTTATTATTACTATCAAATTTCAGATACACATTACACTTATCACTTGTTCTTTGAAATCCAACTTGTATTATATATGCATGTAACCTATCATACCAACCTTGGGGTACTTGTGTCAAACCATATAGTGCCTTGTGCAATTTTAATATCATGTCCTTGTTAGTATCTTCCACAAATCCTTTAGGTTGTTCTATATATAATTCTTCCTCAATAATACCGTTAAGAAATGTAGACTTGAAATCCATTTGATAAACTTTAAAACCTTTGTAGGCTGCATATGCAAGTATAATTATGACTCTTTCTCATCTAGAAACATGTGCAAAAGTTTTACCATAGTTAATGCCTTCTTCTTGTGCATACCCCTTACAAACTAGTCTTTCTTTGCTTCTAATTACATATCCATGCTCATTCAATTTATTTCTAATAATCTTCTTTGTACCTATAACATTTTAATCTTTAGGTCTCATTACTAAAGTTCATGTGTTATTCTTTTCAATCTGATCTATCTCTTATTTCATAGCTTTAACCTAGTCTTCATTCTCCAATGCATCCTTTACTCTTCTTGGCTCTAATTTAGAAATTAAGCATGTATTGTCTCTTACCTTTCTTATTGTCATAATTCTAGCATTCTTTTCTCTAATAATCTTTCTCGGTGAGTGGTGTCTCCTCACATACTTGGATAGAATAGGCTCCGTAGTCGGTGGTATTTCATTTCCCTCATTCGGTGGTAGTTCGCTTTGTTCAACTTCCTCCTTAGTTTGTGCATGTGGTAAGCTATCAGGAACACAAGGTTGAAAATATAAAAATATTTGGTAATCCTCAGGTTCATTCTTTTTTTCATCATCATTGTTCTCTACAAATTCATCAATTCTTAAATTTGTACTTACCACAATTTATTTAGTAGACTTATTCAAACATTTGTAAGATTTTCTCTTTGTCGAATATCTTAAGAATATTCTTTCATCTCCTTTAGAATCAAACTCATCTCTAGCATCTTTTAGAAATTAGAATATACTTTAAAATACTTATAAATAAGTTAAATTTCATTTGTGATCATACCAAATCTCATATGGAGTCTTGTGTGTACCTTCTTCGATTGTACTTGGTTAAGAGTATAAGCACTAGTGTTGACTACTTCTCTCAAATATGTTTGCTAAATTCCCTTCTCAATCATTAGTGTTCTTGCACAATCCACAATGGATCCTCTTCTCCTTTTAGCTATACCATTCTACTATGGTTTCCTCGGTGTAGAAATTTCTCTTTATTCCATGTTCATTGCAGAAGAGTGTCAAATCATCAGAAGCAAACTCTCCTCCTCTTTCAGATCTCAAACACTTCAGTTTTCTTCCAGTCTCCTTGATGTAATGACAAATATTGCTCCTTAACCCTACCTTCTCTATGGTCTTCACTAGGCCACTTCTCTAGCCTATTAGGGTCCCTCACAAACCCTAATTTACAAGGATTTCATTTCAAATCCTTCTCTCTTCAATTTTTCAACATCAACTAATGAATCAACTCAATCCTCAACATTCTCCAAGGATATATTCTGTACCATCCACACCAAATGTTCACACATGGCTATCACCATTCACAAATGGAAAAAAAGGCTTGTTTCTAGTGCATTAGACCCATGAAAATTCTTGTCAACATAGAAATGTAATGAAATTCCTATCAATTTCAAGATCTTGCTCCAATTTGCACAAAACAGGGCTACAAGGAATTAGGCCTAATTACACACCTTTTGGCACATAACTCCAAAACTTGCTCAGCAAGGTTGACAACAAGGTTCAGATCCAACCACCCATTTTGTAAACCTTTAATATTTCTTAGTTTTTACTTCCCCAAACTATTCATACATTGGGTTTCTATAACCAAGCCTAAAATCAAGGGTTTCCTAGGTTTTAGCCCTGAAGGGTTTGATCTTCCACCTCTTCAATATTCCCACCAAGACTTATCCTTGGGAATGGGCCTTCCTTACACCCATATACACCTCTCCACACACTTGAATTGAAGCAACCAATGCATTTAGTCACTTAGAATGCCTCTAGTTCATTGTATTCCCTAGCCATGCACCTCTGGCTTGCCTAGGGAATCACTGCAAAAACATTAAACCAGCTCTCCTGGGAGAAAGATTCTACACAAATAAAGTATAATAATTCATCTCACAAATCCCAAGGAACCGTACAAATGCCATAGTGGGACGGTGAGTTATGACTTCATTTGCAAAAATTGCTTGGTTCAGGCCAGTGATAGTGCTTAAAACAAAAGAATTTACAAAAAGTAATGAAATAGAAACAATAGAACTATCTATTCACACAAAGAATCAAGGAACTATATCTACAACATCAAGTATGAGTTACAATGCAGATTTTAATCCATTAACAGACTACAAACAAGAAAATGCACTAAATTTCTCATAAACTAGCTTGTTCATTAACTACTCTTACTTTAAATCTTCCTCCAACCCTTCACACAGGTCGAGGGAGGCCTTATATAGTTTATCCTTTCACACACTAATTGTTTCAGATAGTTACATAACCATATGCTCGAAAATGCACTTGAGCAAGAAATGTTGTCAATGACAACATTGACAATTTTGCAAATTTATCAGCAACTTTTATAACTTTTGCATTCTTGCACTCAAATTTAGTCAACTCATCATGAAACTTAATCAAATGCATATTTATGCCTACTAGACCATGAAATAGGTCTCCTACCCTTTTCCTTTCCTATTTATCCCTCTAATGCACAAATGCATTGTTTTGACAACATTTGTAACAATTGGGCAACTTTTGCAAAATTAGACAAACTATAACTCAAAGATCCCAAAGGACCTAGTTAGGCCTCCTAACGAATAAAACACACTTAAATACTAACTAGACCATCTTATTTCACTAGTGGCTTGGCTAGGGACACTAAAAGACAAAACTTGAATTAGGAGCCCTAGGTTACAAAGTAGCCTTACCTAGGTACTCATGCACCATAATCCCCCACAAAGGAAAGTCATGTCACTCCTATGGACAAAATGTCTTTAGGAATCCCCATCTTCTTTAAATTTGTAGCTGTAACCCATGTTGGCTTGGACTCTATCTTGTGCTTCCACTTGATGAGGTGTTCCATGTACACCTTATGTCTGGTAGCCTTCTTGACTCTTGAATCTAAGACCTTGTCTGCTTCTGTCAGCACATGAGGAGGTAAAACATCAGACTCTACATCCTTACCAACCACCTCTCTATTAAAATCCATTGCAGTTAAGGCTCCTTTAAAATTTACTGTCTGCCACATTGAAAATAGGTGAGATGCTCAAATCAATGGGTAGATCCACTTTGTAGGCATTAGCCCCATACTTGGCTAAGATTTTGTAGGGTGCCACTCTCTTCATCTGAATCTTGGTAGGCACCGCTTCTGCAACCTAGATTTATTCAAAATGTACCATGACATAATCTCCAATCTCAATTTGAACATCGTTTCTCCTCTCATCCACTTTAGCCTTCAACTTTTGAGTAGGCTCTAGTATATTCAACTTCTCTTGAATCTCCTTCATGGTTTGAGTGAAGTATTCAGCATGACCCCTCATGTATTTCATGGCTCCAAGGTCTCTAATCTCACATACATCTCTTGGGTGCATCCCATAAACAAATTCAAATGGGCTTCTACCTGTTGTCCTGTTTGCACTATCATTATATGCATATTCTACTTGGGAAATGACCACATCCCATATCTATCCATATTACTTAGTTAGGCACCTCAACAAGTTACCTAACACTCTATTAACCACCTCAGTTTGGCTATCAATCTGAGGGTGGTAAACTGAACCAAATGATAGGTTAGTACCCAATCTGTCCCATAATGTCTTCCATAAATGGCTCATGAACTTGACATCCTTATCTGACACAATGCTTAGGGGTAGTCCATGGATTCTTACAATCTCCTTAAAAAACAAGTGTGCAATATTGTTGGCATCATGAGTATTTCTACAAGGTATAAAATATCCCATCTTGCTAAATCTGTCTACTACAACATAGATATTTTCATGTCCATGTTTTGTCTTGGGTAGCTCTACAATGCAATCCATGCTAACACACTCCCATGGCCTATTGGAATTGGAAATGTTTGATGCAAACCTGCATTACTAGCTCATCCTTTTTCTTTCATGTAGACTACACATTGCTCAACAAATTTTGTCACGTCTCTCACCAACTTTGGCCAATGGTAAAACCTTTGTACTAACTCTAAGATTTTGTTCACAATAAAATGGCCACTCAAGCTACCATTATGTTTTTTTCTTGAATGAGATTCTCTCTCATTGAACCCCTAGGAACACACAACCATTTCCCCTAAACAACAACCCACTTTGCAGGGTAAAATCAAAATACATATTGTGAAAATGATTCAGAATCTCAGAACATACCTTGTAGGCTTCACCAAAATCTTCATCATCCCTATAAAGGTCCTTGAAACTCAATATACCAATGCTTTTCAACTAAAATTCTTGAATGGTTAGCATCCTCCTACTTAGTGCATCTACAATGTTGTTCAACTGTCCTTTGTTATGCTTGATTGTGAATGTGAATTCTTCAATATATTCCATCCATTTTAGGTGTCTATTACTGAGCTTTTCTTGTGTATTTATATAGCTCGAGGCCTGATTTTTAGTAAACACTACAAATTATTTAGGTAGCAAGTAATGTCTCCACTTCCTAAGAGACTAAACTAAGGCATACAACTCCAAGTCATAAGAAGAATATTTATTCTTGGCTTCATTTAACTTCTCACTGAAGAAGGCTACTTGCCTACCTTCTTGACTTAACATGCCTCCTACTGCGATCCCACTTGCACCACACTCCAAAGTAAACAGTTTATCAAAACTAGGTATTCTAAGGATAGGTTGAGTTTCTACTTTCTTCTTCAACTTTTTAAATGTTTTTCTTGCTTCAGAGGTCCATCTAAACTTAGTCTTTAGACCACCCTTGATGTTGTCTAGCATTGGTGCACAAATTTCATTGAAATTTCTTATAAACTTCCTATAAAACTGAGCTAACCCATGGAAGCTACTTACCTCTGTCCCTGTTGCTGGTGTATACCAATTTATAATAGCTTCCACCTTGCTTGGGTCCATCTTTAGTGACCCTTTGGGATACTACAAACCCCAAATACATAATCTCTTTCTTGAAGAACTCACACTTCTCTAGATTTGTGGATAACTTCTCCTCTTGTAACCTTTCAAGCACCATCTCTACATGCTTCAAATGTTCCTTTGTTGTCTTACTATAAATGAGTATATCATCTAGATACAACACCACAAATATCCCTGTGAAATCCTTAAACACTTCATTCATAAGCCTCATGAATGTGCTAGGAGCATTGGAAAGGAAAAATGACAAAACTCTCCACTCATATAACCCATCAGTAGTGTTAAAGTTGTCTTCCATTCATCCCCCTCTTTGATCCCAATATGGTGGTACCCACTCTTGAGGTCTAATTTAGTAAAGTAATTTTCCCCTCCAAAATAGTCCATCAAATCCTCAATTCTAGGAATAGGAACTTTGTATCTGATTGTGATCCTATTAATATCCCTATAGTCATTACAAACCCTCCACTTACCACCTTTATTTGATGCTAAGACCATAGGTATGACACATGGACTGATGCTCTTCTTGATTAGTCCTTGGTCTAATAGCTCCTATACTTGTCAAGCTACCTCTAGGTTCTAATCTGGAGTAAGCTTATAGGATGCCTTATTTGGAAATGATGCACCAGGTACAAATTCAATTTGATGACTTATCACTCTTCTAGGAGGTAAAATTTTAGGAGTACCATCACTAACAATATCCTTGTATCTTCCAAGTAACTCTTGAATCTATGTTGGTAAAGGTTCTTTTTTAAGCTTCTCTTCAACTTTTGGCTTTAGAAAAATCACATACCCTTCACTTTCTTCATCTTTAAGGGCATTAATGAACTCCTTCCTACTACTCAACAAGATCCTAGGAGTCTTGGGATGTGTTTCATCTTCTTCCAACAAGGACTCTATTTTGAAAGTTCTGTCACCTTTCTTGAAGGATATGGAGTTCTCCTTTACATCATATACAGCACCCCTATCATATTGCCAAGGCCTTCCTAATAGAAGATGGCATGCATCCATAGGCAACACATCACATAGCAACTTGTCCTTATACCCTGAAATGGAAAACTCCACCCAAGTCTGCTCATTCACCAACACACTCTGCCCCTTGTTAAACCATGTCACTTTGTATGGATTGACATGAGGTATCTTTGATAATTTTAGTTTTTTTACAACTTCCTCAAACATGATATTGTCTATGGAACTTGAATCCATAATCACCTTGCAAACTTTTCCAAGAATTTTACATCTAACCCCAAACAAACACCTCCTATGCTTGGGTTCATCCTTGATTGGCTGCCTAATCAGAACTCTTTTGAACGTCAGATTTTATCCCATCTCTGACTCAATGTGATCAACCTTAGGTTTTTTGACACTTATTGTGTCTTCTTAGGCATAGGAAATCCTCTTGCCACTATTTGATGGAGTAGGTTTATAAGGGCATCTATAGGCTAGGTGACCCAATTGACCATAGTAATAACATTTTATACTTGCAAAGTATGAGTTGCTTCTACCTGAATTTATTCCCCTATTAGGTCCTCCTTCTGTACCTCTACCTCTGGTATAACCCCCTCTTGGAGTAGTGTCACTACCATGCTTTGTCAACTTGGACTCTCCCTGGTTTCTTTGATCATTACCTCTTCCTTGAAAACCACCTCTATGACCACCTTGGTCTCTTCCTCTGCCTCTTCCTTTGACATTGGAGTTTCCTTTCTTCTTGTTCCTTTCTCCCACCTTATGAGCTAATTGATGACACTTATGAATTGTGGTTGGAGTCCATAATAGTATCTCTTCTTGGATGTTCCATTTTAGACCACCAAGGTACCTTGCTGCCTTGATAGGTTCATCTTCTTGAATCTTTAACAGGAGACATAACCTTTGAAACTCCTCTGTATAAGAGGCCACATCTAAGTGCTTTTTCTTTAAACCTTGTCTCTTCCTATGAAGTTGTATCTCATAGTCTTCTGGTAGATAGTTTTCCTTCACTTTTGTCACCATGGATTTCTAGTTAGCTATAGGTTGTTTACCCATTCTAACCCTTTCATCTTGCAGGTACTTCCACCATGTCAATGCTGAGCCTTGACTTTGCAACTTTTAGTTTTTGTTCCTCTGTGACACCTTCACATTCAAAATGGTTTTCCATCCCCTCAATCCACTCCATGACTGCATTAATATCCATTTTCCCATTAAATAGTGGTACACCTTCTATTTCCTTTCCACCTAGTGCCTTGATGGATTTCAAGAATGTTTCTTCATTCAATGGAGGGTCTTGTTGAGGGATGATATCTTCCTCATCAATATGATTTTCATCCCTGTCACTACTTTCACCTTCTTTACCTTTATCAGTTTTCTTCCAGTCTCCTTGATGTAATGAAAAATCTTGCTCCTTAACCCTACCTTCTCTAGGATCTTCACTAGGCCACTTATCTAGCCTATTAGGGTCCTTCACAAACCCTAATTTACAAGGATTTCATTTCTAATCCTTTTCTCTTCAATTTGTCAACATCAACCAATGAATCAACTCAATCCTCAACATTCTCCAAGGATGTCTTCTGCACCATCCACACCAAATGTTCACACATGGCTATCACTATTCACCAATGGAAAGGAACGCTTGTTTCTAGGGCATTTGACCCATGACATTTCTTGTCAACATAGAAATGTAATTAAATTCCTATCAATTTCAAGATCTTGCTCCAATTTGCACAAAATAGGGCTACAAGGAATTAGGCCTAATTACACACATTTTGGCACATAACTCCCAAACTTACTCAGCAAGGTAGACAAAAAGGTTAAGATCCTAAAACCATTTTGGAATACCTTCAAGATTTCTTAGGTTTTACTCCCCAAACTATTCATACAGTGGGTTGCTATAATGAAGCCTAAAATCAAGGGTTTCCTAGGTTTCAGTCAATGCCCTCAAGGGTTTGATCTTCCACCTCTTCAATCTTCACACCAAGAATTATCCTTGGGCATGGTCTGTCCTTACATCCATATCCATAGTTCCACACACTTGGATTGAAGTAACCAATGCATTCAATCACTTAGAATGCCTCTGCAGTTCACTGTATTCCCTAGCCATGCACTTCTGGCTCACCTAGGACATCATTGCAAAAAAAAAAAAATTTCTCTCCTAGGCCCAAGCTTCTACAAAAAAATAAACAAGGAGTCATCTCAAAAATCAAAAGGAACTATATAGATGCCACGATGGGAAGGTGAGTTATGACTCCATTTGCAAAATCTGCCTAGTTCAGGCCAGCAACAGTGCTTAAAACAAAAGAATTTACAAAAAGAAAAGAAATGGAAACAAAAGAACTATCTATTCACACAAAGAAATCAGGGAACTACATCTACAACCTCATACATGAGTAACAGTGCATATTTTAATCCATTAAAAGACTACAAACAATAAAATGCACTATATGTCTCAGAAACTTGCTTGCTCATTAACTAATCTTCCTTCAAAACTTTGTCCAACCCTTCACACAGGTAAAGGGGGGCCTTATATAGTTTATCCTTGCACACACTAACTGTTTCAGATAGTTACATAACCATATGCTCAAAAATTCACTTGAGCAAGAAATGTTGTCAATGACAGCATTGACAATTTTGCAAAGTTGTCAGCAACTTTTGCATTTTTGTACTCAAGCTTAGTCAACTCATCATGAAACTTATTCAAATGAATATTTATTCCTACTATACCATGAAATAGGTATCCTACCCTTTCCTTGTCCCATTTATCCCTCTAATGCACAAATAAACTATTTTGACAACATTTGTAACAATATGGCAACTTTTGCAAAATTGCACAAACTATAACTCAAAGATCCCAAAGGACCTAGTTAGGCCTCCTAACCAACAAAACACACTTAAATACTAACTAGACCATCTTATTTCACTAGTGGCTTGTCTAAGGCCACTACAAGCCAAAACTTGCCTTAGGAGCCCTAGGTTACAAAGTAGCCTTACCTAGCTGCTCCTGCACCACATCTTTTCAACGCTTTCCTTATACCACTTAAACATTTGAAAAGATTCATATTTTTCTTTTAAAAACATGACAAACATCATTATTGAATAATCATAAACAAAGAAAATGAAATATCTATCCCCATAGTAGCTTTGTATTCTCATTGGTCCACTTAGGTCAGTGTGCACTAAGTCCAAAATTCCTTTTGTTATGTAATATTTACTAGTAAAACTTGACTTTGTCATTTTACCAACTTTACATTCTTTGCACATGACATTTTGAGGTTTCTCCAATCTTGGTAGACCTCTAACTCTATTCTTTTTTCTCACTTTAATTAAGTTGTCAAAATTCACATGACATAACCTCTTGTTCCATAACCATGCATCCTTAACCTTAACATATAGACAAATGTTAGTAGATGTATCAAGGTCAAATAAGTTACCTTTAGATTATTCTCTAGTGGAAATGAGACTTCCTTTGTAATCAAATACATTTACCTTTCCATTCTAAAATTCTAGTCAGTGTCATGTATTGTTTAGTTGTGCCAAAATAAATAGATTATACTTTAGTCCTTCAACTAATAGACATCATCGCATCTTGTATATTATTAAACAAAATTATAGAACCTTTACCTTTCACATGATATGGGGCATCATTACAGAATCGAACATATCCTCTATCACATTGTTTCATAGTAGTGAACTTAAGTGTGTCACCAGTCATATGGTGTGAACAACCACTATCTATGATCCAAGTATCATTCTTGCTTACATGTGATATTAGGGCTTTTTCTGCTTTCTTTTCTTCATCAAAATTATCCTTGATAGCAACATTTAAAACTTTTTCACCGTCATCATCAATTAGTCCATTAGAAATATGGCACGATTCTTACCTTTGTTTTTGGAATCTCAGAATCTCCTAAATCTATTTTCTCTTTTGTTATCATCTCAGTTGTCTTTCTTCTCTTCATTGTCATTTTCAGGGTATCTAGTAGCAATGTGACCAAGTTTGTTACATTTAAAACACTTCAAAGGTATCTTACCTTGGTACTTTCCTTTACCTCTTTGTAGTCTTCTATCTAGTAGAGCTTCAAAATCTCTTTCATTTGCTTCATCTTCAGCATAGAGTTCTTCTAACTAACCCTTGCAACTATAAAATCTTTCACTTGTACTACTTGCATAACCATCGCTGGGTCTAGACTCCCTAGAACTTCCAATATTCAAAGATGACTAAAATGTAGACTCAATCCTAACATTAGCAGGTAAACTATTATCAATATTATCAAAATCATAAAGATGAAAAGCTATCAACTCACCAACAGTAGTATCTAGTGAAATAGTCATCTGAGGAGTAGATCTCAGTTCTTGTATTGCACAAACTCGGATGACATACATAGGTAACATGTAATGGACACCCTTAAATGCCCAAAAACTAAACAACTGCTGATAGGAATTTTGTCAAACAGTTTGCATCCAACTCCTTATTCCTCCATTTACTAATTTAACTCTTATGACTTCAGAAATGAGACGTTTATATTGTTTGTTTGCATGAAATTGAAAATCACTCAACACAAACAAAAGAAAGTACAATGATATGCAGATTGAAAAATTGTATTACTGTTGATAAGATGTTATTTTCAGAATTTAATAAAATCAAATGAATGGCAGATTATCAACTCACTAATTGCTCCAATATTATTGACAAAATTCTCCAACAAATGTTATAGACCTACTGCTACAGTGATATGAATAGTGCCACGTGAATAGTAACCCACGTGAATAGTGCCACATGAATAGTGTCACATGAATAGTACCCGCGTGAATAGTGTCGTGTGAACAGTGATGCTACAGTATTTTGTCTCTGAAACAATCCAATACCTTCATAAAACCATTCCCTCAAAGTGGTATAGGCATCAAACAAATAGTGAAGAAGATATAAACAAAACACCAACCCCGCCTGTAGCTGGAAATGCCTCCAATCTGCCTGAT
>MU224061.1:1886196-1902023 GCA_018584345.1 Thuja plicata
CTTCACATTTTTTCAAAAAAATAAAATTTATCTTCAAGGAAATTCTATGTAGATTGATGTCATATAAATTATTTTTAAAAAAATGTAAAAACAAAAAAGTTATTAAATTTTTAGTGAACCTTACTATTTTAAGTTTAGCTACCACTTTTTATTAATAAATATTGTAAAAATAGTAAAATTGATCATATCAATATAAAATTTATATTTTAGAAATCTAGACAGTAATTTCTCTAATGGGTTTTCATTTTGTCAAATATTCGATTAGTAAGAGCCTCAAACAATTATGGCAAGACAGAAATCTGGTATTCAAATGCCTTAGCCATTATTTTGGATGTCCAAGCATAGGCTTGTCCCACCAAGCCTATCCCAAATCGAAATCCAATGCAAAGGGTGGTCTTGTAAATTCTAAATTTAAAAAATGGGTACATGTTTAAAAACGTGTACCCGTTTCTTAAATATAATAAATCGACATAGAAAAATATGTTTCTTAAAACAAAAACAAAAAAAATTTAAAAAAACGGGCACCCGTTTTGAAAAAAAACGAGCACCCATTTTTTAAATTTTGGATCAGGTGTCCGAGAATAAGACGAGTGCCCATTTTTTTCAAAACAGGTGCCCGTTTCTAGATGCATTTTTTAAGTCCACAAGACTTCTACGGAATTGGCACCCAACTCCTTGCACTTACCATTCCATCATATGTTAATTTTCACTATGGAGAGATTATAGATACTGATTTATGGTTCACAAATATGAATGAATTTTATTGGAGGCTACAAATATTAGACAACGCTATATAGATAGTGAAAACTATGTTGAATGGGTTGGAAAAAATTGTCTTAATCATATTAGGGATGCATTGTCCAAAACTCATACCAGAAGGCATGAATAATTTTGGTGAAAATACACGGTAGATGAAAGTTAAGGAGTATATTTCCTGTGCATTGAGTATTCTCATCTACACACAAATGGAAATGATAAGAGAATTTAATGTCATGGAAATTTTTTTTATGTTAAATCTACAAGAATAATTAACATGTCATGGATGAAGATTTCTTACAAATCCATTAGGTCAAGCTACCCAAGAGAATATACCATTGTGACTTGCTTGAAGAATCAAGGGAGATGTTGCAAATACTTAGAAAATTATTCGGATCATGAAACTTAATAGCATTTCAAAACTAGATGTATGTAGCCTACATTGGAAAAATCTTGTTTAGTTAAGAAATTCTACATTGGTCCAAGTTCATCAATAACATTGTATAACTAAAAGCTAAATTTCTATAAGCTAAATATATTTCACACGACCTCATATATAGTCTATGCACCAACTACTTAGGGAACACTGATTAGTCTTGATGTGGTCAAAGTTCTTGGAACTAGACTAGGGAACTATTTGACATATGTTCATTGTCATGAGATAGAAATAGATGGACTATAGAAGAGTTAATCATTGATCATTAATGTGGTCATTCAAATTAATGGACAAATATAAAGCTAAGAGGTTATCTTTGTAGGCGTAGGTAGTAGTCAATGAAAAAGGGAGTAGGTATACAAGGTTCCATAATTGTTCATACATTATGCATATAAGGATAATTTACATGTAGTCCCTATAAACTACCAAGTAACAAAATAGATAGAATGACCATACTAGAGTACTCCATAAAAGTCATAGTGTCTCTTATATTATTAGAATCAAAAGCTAGAGATGGAGTGCAATTTTTTATCCATGTATGACGGTACAAAACTAATAGCATGAACCATCTAAAAGCCTTGTATTATGAATTATAAAATTATAACTTGGATTTACTCAATTTAGCAAGAAAAAGGTACGATTCATTTTGTAAAATTGACATTAGGGTCTGCCTTAGCATAAAACATGAACCTCACTTTGAATATTTTTAGGAAAACCACAAAAATTGGTGTAAGAAAGAGGAATAATAGAAAGATAACATTGCAATCAATGAGAACCCCTAGTCTCCATAATGTGCCTTTGGAAATTAAGGAAGATAACATGACACTAGATTCTTGCTATGAAATCTACAAAATTAATAATTTGCCAACCGCAGATCTTTTTTTGAAAAAGGTAGAAGAAGATTATTTGGCTCATGTATCATAGAATACTAAAGGGGACAAGAACCTAAATAAATTCACATAGGGAATTACTAGCAAGTATGACATGAAGACAACATATCGTAATGAGGCATATGCAATAATAGTTGAATAGACTCATCTAGAATATGATAACTGCCTCATAAATAAGAGGGAAAATCATGACCAGTAGTTACAAAGAAAGAAAAGGGAAGGACATGGGAACCACTAGTTGTTCTGTAGTTCCTATGGTTCCTTATGGTGAGAAAATAATAGAAGAGAATACATCTATTGTAGTGGATCACCCCAACATAACACCTCTTACAAAGTCCTAGGAAGGTTTAATTCACAATTGTAATGCTTCAGAGATTGATAAGAGTAAAGCTAAACAAGTTGGGGCTTTACAAATACGCATTAAGTGGCATCCCTTTTGTATTTTTTAAACTAGTAGATATTATTGAAGAGCAAAAAAGAAATTTGCTACAAAAAAGAGACAATTTTCAATGCAATGCCAAAAAATATTGCATTCCAAAGTGTAAGATAACTCTTTATTGATATGCCAAAAGAAATTCATAAATTATAACAAAATATTTTATTAGAATAGATGTCTTGATTACAACATTTTCAATGTCCATCAGATGCCACTTCTTATTATTGTCAACACACAGTTAATAATGAGTAGTAAGAAATGTTTGAGTTGCCTCTTGTAATATTCTAATTTTGGAAGTACCTTTTTTAGATTTTTTTATTGTATATTTCTTATTCATTATATATAGTTTTTTTCATTTAAAAAATAATACGAAACCCCACGTGGAACTGCAAGTCAATGCATATAAAACCACTTACAAAAATGCTTACATGTCTCCGTACTGATTGACATGAATCTTCATTTTAAATAGTAGACAAATAAATTAATTTAGTTAATAAATACTATTTAAAATTTAAAAAGCTGAATACAATAACATCTGTCTAAGGGCAGGTACATAATGATTAATCACATGTAACAATGATCACAAGGAAAAAACAAATTGCTTCCAATCACAACCCAATAGCTATTGATGAACTATTATTATCTAGTATGACCCATGTTACGTTTAGAGCTTGTTCATATTTGCCTGGAGATATTTCTCTATTAAAAACATTCTGAAAGTCATTGGTGCTTGTCAGTTCGTGGGTCCATACGCTTAGAAATGGACACACTTTGAGATTGACAGATTACTTACTAACGTATTAAAAAATTTGACCTGCAAACAAGAAACACAATCGAAAAACGGATTATCACGAAAGCACAAGCCGATGCTTTCGTGTTTTAAATGTATTGGGCAATGATATTTTGTTTTGTGTGTAGAAGATAGTAGTTTTGCCTCAACTTGAGGATTGCAAGTGAAAGATAAAACAAAAGCTAAATTTTCACAAAAGCAGAATCATAATCTTGATATCTCAGAATAAATCTTGTTCTTTCTGCAGAGGAAACTCTCTTCATGCGTAAGGAAAATCTTGTGTGGAATTCTATATTTGTAGAGTAACATGTGAAAAATCTATTGAAGTCACTGATTATTAATCTCCTATTCTTATAAAGATTATTTGATTAACAAATAACGAGAAATAATACAACTACAATTTCACCAAAAAATACGGAAAGAAATATGCAACACAATAACACAATATTTTTGGACAAATTGTCCCTGGAAAAACCCCTAAGGGAAAACCAGTACTGCAGATGAGAAATATATTAAACTTCAGCAAATTAAGAGATACCAAATTCCTTGCCTCTCACTGGCAGAACTCAGACAATCTCCTAACTCCTCCTGCTGATATTCTTTTACTGCCATCTCTCAAACGCTATCAGTGCGCCCTTGCTAACACTACAAGACTACTTGCTAACACTGCAAGTTTCTTCTTCAACTTGTTCTTCTCCAAATGCCCCTTGACCCCCTTTTATAATCCCTCCAAGATCCAATCTTAATGGCTAAGATTATCTTGACTTCATCAATAACTTTCTGGAAGTTTCTGATTCTGGAAGTTTCCGACTTGTGGAAGTTTCCTGCTTCTGGAAGTTTCCGATATTGGAAGTTTCCGACTTCTGGAAGTTTTCAATTTTGGAAGTTTCCAACTTCTGGAACTTTCCAGCTTCTGGAAGTTTTCAATTTTTGAAAGTTTCCAGATTCTGGAAGTATTCGGCTTCTAGAAGTTTCTACAGACTAGAAGTTTCTACAAACTAGAAATTTCTACATACTAGAAGTTTCTACAAAGAGTCAAATAAGTAATTATTAGCAAATGGAAGAACAACTATCCAAGCTACAAAATTAACACTCCCTCTTAGTGAGGAAGTTGTTCTACGCAACACCCAACTTATCTTTGAAGAAGATGAATTTCGCTTTCCCCAGTGCCTTTGTCAGAATGTTTGCTACCTGCTGATCTATAGGTATAAATTGTAGCTGAACAATCCCCCGCTGTACGCAATCCCTGATGAAGTGATACCTAATGTCAATATGTTTTGACCTATCATGAAACACCAGATTCTCAGTCAACTTGATGCAACTCTGATTGTCACAGTGTATCACCGTAGTCTCAACCTTCTAACCAAACAAGGCTACTAGCAACTTTCGAAGCCATATAGCTTCACAAGTCACCATGCTGGCTGCAATATATCCTGACTCTGCAGAACTCAAAGGAACAGACTACTGCTTCCTATTGAACCAAGAGACAACTCCCGATCCCAAACTGAAACAACACCTTGAAGTGCTTCTCTTGTCCATTGTACTGCCTGCCCAATCTGCATCTGTATAGCCTATCAACTTGATACCTTCACCTAAAACATATTTGATCCCATAATCTACTCTACCTTGCAAATAACGCAACACATGCTTTGTTGCTATCTAATGCACTCTCTTTGGCTCAACCATGAACTGACTAAGAGAGTTAACTGCAAAGGCTGTATTTGGCCTACTGTTGACCAAATACATGAGAGAACCAATCAACTGCCTGTATAAGGTGGGATCTACATCCTTCTCTCTAGATGTGTCTACCTTTTCCCAATTCATAATCATGGTTGTAGACATGGCTTTGCAATCTTCCATCTTGAACTTCTTCAAGATTTCAATGCAATATTTCCCTTGTCCAAGGAAAATCTCTCCATCTGTCTGCCATATCTCTATGCCTAGAAAGTAGTGCATAAGTCCCATATCCTTCATCTCGAACTCTGTTGCAAGATCCCTCTTGCATTCCTCTATGAGCCCTAGTGAACCTGTTAGAAAAAAATCATCTACATATAGAACAAGAATGAGTATCTCACCCCCAACCACCAAGTAGTAGAGGTTAGTGTCTGCCTCACTCTTCACAAAGACCATTTCCTGCAAGTAATTATCAATGTGCTCATACCACACTCTGGGAGACTGCTTGAGTTTGTACAAAGCTCTCTTATATCTGCACACGTGGGTCTCTTTGCTATGTGCTACAAAACCTTCTAGTTGTTCTATATATACCTACTCCTTCAGCTCGCCATTAAGGAATGCTATCTTGACATCCATTTGATGGATTTTCCATCCCATCTGTGCTACAAATGAGATCACAGATCGTATAGAAGTATACCTGGCCACTGGAGCAAATGTCTCCTCATAGTCTATTCCCTCCTTTTGAGAGAACCCCTTGGCCACAAACCTTGCCTTATATTTCTTGATGCTACCATCTGCACCGTGCTTTATCTTGAAGATCTAGTGCGATCCAACTACTGCTCTATTAGTTGGTCTAGGCACTACCTCCCATACATCATTATGCATTATTGATTTATATTCCTCAACCATAGCATCTCACCATACCTGATGCTTTGCAACTTCCTGATAGCTATAAGGTTCACTATCTACCAACTGGCTGACTAATGCCACATAGTCATTGAACTTGGCTGGTTGTCTCCTCTGTCTTGTACTCTTCTTAGAAGCTCCCACAGACTCCTGAGTATCCCTTTGTGTGTCTTGAACCTCATGGTTCCTGCTGCCAACTGTAGAGGATGAAATATCAACCTCTATATCATCTTGATGCATATCCTTCTACACCAGTTGCTCCATACTCTATGAATCTTCACCACCTGAGTCTATGCTTGTACTAGTAACTGTACTTGACCTTTTCTATCCTTGATTTGGACTTGGAGCTTTCGTTGGCTGCTCACTCCGATCATCTGCTGGAAAATCTCTGGACCTTCTAAACGCCTTGTCCTCCATGAACTTGACATCACGTCTGACAATAATTCTTCTGGTCCCTGGAATGAACATCCTATATGACTTTGAAGTTTCACTATACCCAACAAAGTACCCCTTCTCTGCAGTCTGATCTAACTTGGTACGTGTGTCTCTAGGAATAAGACAATATGCCAAACTTCCAAATATCTTGAAGTGACCAACATCTGGCTTCTTCCCCGTGAAAGCCTCCTCTGGTGTCATTTTCCCTAGTACCTTGTGTGGAACCCTATTTTGAATGTAGACTGTTGTACTACACACTTTTTCCCATAAGTAGCGGGGCATATCTTGGTCATGTAGCATAGCCCTTGCTGCCTCTGATATAGAACAATTCTTCCTCTCAGAAACTCCATTCTGCTGTGGATTGTAAGGAATAGTCCACTCTCTCTTGATTCCTTGTCTGGTACAAAAATCATGGAAGTCATTTCCTTTGTACTCTCCTCCATTTTCTGACTGAAGAACCTTTATCTTCCTTCTTGTCGAGTTCTCCACAAGAGCCTTGAACTCTTGGAAGCGACTGAAAACCTCATCCTTGGTCTTCAAGAAGTATATCCAAGTCTTCCTAGAGAAATCATCAATAAAGGTAACATAATACTCATATCCTCTGAGAGACTTTGTCAACATTAGTCCACATACATCTGAATATACTAGATCAAGAACACCCATAGATTTGGTGGCACTCCTTGGAAAAGATGCTTTCGCAAACTTTCCCAACACACATCCCTTACACATATCATCATGCTCTGTGCTCACCTCAGGAACACTTGTCACTGTCTCACAAAGCAATCTAAGTGCTCCATGATGTATATGGCCCATCCTCCTATGCCATAGCTCTCCAAGATCTCTAGGGTTACTGCTGCTCACAAGTGCCTTAGGAGAATCAAACTGTAATCTATAAAGGTGACCGCTCCTAACTCCAATAGATACTGGTGATTTCCAATCTTTATGCTTAATCAAAACATGCATCTCTCTAAAGAAAACATTATACCCTTTATCCTGAAGGACAGATACAAAAACCAAATTCATACCTAAGCGTGGAACATGCAACACATCATGAAGAGGAATTACCTTTCCATTCTCCCTCTGAAACTGAACAGTCCCTTTTCCAACTGAGTTGAGCTTGGTCAAGTTTCCCATAGAAATCTAGATACTGGTGTTCTCCTCCTTGTAGCTGGAGAAGTATTCTCTAACTCCTGTCATATGAAATGACGCTCCACTATCGATATACCAGACACTCTATGAGGTTGAGCTAATCATACAAGCTATGAGTGCAAACTCATCCTCCAAACTACTAGAGAGCTCCTCTGCACTTGCTGAAGCCGCCACCTGGTTCTTGCCCTTCTTATCTTTCTTTCTTTGTGGGCAATTGCTGACATAGTGGCCAAACTCGTGACAACCAAAGCACTTGACCTTAGATAGGTCATTCTTCTTTTCACTTTGTGAATTTTCTCCTTTGGTAGATCCCTTCTTTGCTTTCCCCTTACCCACTAGGGCAACATTTTCTTGTTCCACCTTACTTTTCTGACTCTTGTTATTGGCTCCATTGACAAAGCTCCTCTTGAGTGAAATCACTCCATAGTCGATCCCAGCTAGGTAAGGTGTCTCGTCCATTAATAACTTGATCAAAGATATCCCACTGCTTAGTAAACCCATTTAGGGCTATTCTTACTAGCTCGTCTTCATCTGGCTTATCTCCAACAACTGCTAACTCACCCTTGACAAGTCTAAGCCTAGTGAGGTAACTTGCAATATCTTCTCCCTTGTTCATACGGGTATTCCTCAACTTTTCTCTGAGAATTAGCTTCCAGTCAGTGGTAGCATTTTGGTATAGATTCAGAATGGCATTCCACATCTTCTTCATTGTATCTAACTCTGTGATATGTGGAACAATATGGTCCTTGACACCATCAAGGATTATCCTCCTCACCTTGGCATCATCCTTCTTGTATGCTGCAAGTTGTACTAGATCTGTAGGTACAACTACAGTACTGGTAACATATTCCTTGATACCATTCTCTTCCAACAATAAAGAAATTCTGGCTTTCCAGACACCAAAATTTGAGGCACCATCCAATCTGTCCTGATCTCTCAAACCCGCTAAGGCCATCTCAAAGAAATAAAAGAAACAATAACTCGAAAGAGGTCAAACTCAAATTTATTTTCTCTGCTTAGGGTAAACCTTTTCTATCCTCAACACTGCTCTGATACCATGTGAAAAATCTATTGCAATCACTGATTATTAATCTCTTATTCTTATAAAGATTATTTGATTAACAAATAACGAGAAATAACACAACTACAACTTCACCAAAAAATACGGAAAGAAATATGCAACACAATAACACAATATTTTTGGACAAATTATCCCTGGAAAAACCCCTAAGGGAAAACTAGTACTGCAGATGATAAATATATTAAACTTCAGCAAATTAAGAGATACAAAATTCCTTTCCTCTCACTGGCAGAACTCAAACAATCTCCTAATTCCTCTTGCTGATATTCCTCCATTGCCATCTCTCAAACGCTATCACTGCGCCCTTGCTAACACTGTAAGACTACTTGCTAACACTGCAAGTTTCTTCTTCAACTTGTTCTTCTCTAAATGCCCCTTGACCCCCTTTTATAATCCCTCCAAGATCCAATCTTAATGGCTAAGATTATCTTGACTTCATCAATAACTTTCTGGAAGTTTCCGATGCTTTCATGTTTTAAATGAATTGGGAAATGATATTTTGTTTTGTGTGTAGAAGACAGTAGTTTTGCCTCAACTTGAGGATTGCAAGTGAAAGATAAAACAAAAGCTAAATTTTCACAAAAGCAGAATCATAATCTTGATATCTCAAAATAAATCTTGCTCTTCCTGCAGAGGAAACTCTCTTCATGCGTAAGGAAAATCTTGTGTGGAATTCTATCTTTGTAGAGTAACATAGATGCCAATGATATAATTGAAGATGTTGCATGTGTTAGATATGATGTGTTGTTCAGTTGCATACATCCCTTCTTCCAACAGAAACATACCATTAATGCTCACCCAATTTTTTGTTTTAGCTCACAGATTTATTAGATATCTTTTGAGGGCTGCTGAGGATATGCTTGACTCTTAGTTAAGGCGAGCTTATTTACAAGTCAATGAAGAGGGAAATAATGGGACAAGTGTTAACATGCCCTGGAATAATTTTACAGTAGCCAGCTTTGTTTACTGAGATTACCACATAATCTTGCGTAGTTTGTATGTAGATTTTATTGGGTATATAATCTCTACACCAACTAGTTAGGGAACATTGATTAGAATTGATGTGGTCAGAGTTCTTGGAATTAGACTAGGGAACTATTTGACCTATGTTCATTGTCATGATATAGAAATAGATGGACTAAAGAAGAGTTAATTATTGATTATTTATGTGGTCATTGAAACTAAAGGACAAAGATAAAGATAAGAGGTTATCTTTTGAGGCTTAGGTAGTAGTCCATGAAAAAGGGAGTTGGTGTACCAAGTTCCATAAATTTTCATACCTATGGATATAAGGATATACATGTAGTCCATACAAACTACGAAGTAACAAAATAGATAGAATGGCAATCGTAGGGTACTCCATAAAAGTCCTAGTATTTCATATATTATTAGAATCAAAAGATAAAGATGGAGTGCAATTTTTTATCCATGTATGATGGTACAAAAATAATACTATGAATAATGTAAAAGCCTTAGATTATGAATTACAAAATTATATCTTAGATTTACTCAATTTAGCAAGAAAAAGCTATGATTCATATTTTCAAATTGACATTAGGGTCTCTCTTAGCATAGAACACGAACCTCACTTTGAATATTTTGGGGAAAACCACCATAATGAGAATGGTGTAAGAAAGAGGAATAATAGAAGGCTAGCATTGCAATGAATGAGAACTATTGGCCTCCATAATGTGCCTTTGGAAATGAAGGAAGATAACATGACACTAGATTCTTGCTATGAAATCTACAAAATTAATAATTTTCCAACCGAGGATGTTTTTTTGAATAAGGTAGAAGAAGATGATTTGACTCATGTATTATTGAATACTAAAGGGGACAAGAACCTAAATAAATTCCCATAGGGAATTACTAGAAAGTATGGCATCAAGACAACATGTCATAATGAGGTATATGCAAGGATAGTTGAATATATTCATCTCGAATATGGTAACTACCTCGTAAATAAGAGGGAAAATCATGACCAGTAGTTACGAAAAAAAAGAAGGAAGGACATGGGAACCACTAGTTTATCCGTAGTTCCTATGGTTCCTTATGGTGACAAAAGAATAGAAGAGAACACATCTACTGTAGTAAATTATCCCAACATAACACCTATTACAAGGTCCTAGGAAGGTTAAATTCACAATTGTAATTCTTCATAGATTGATAAGAGTAAAGCTAAACAAGTTGGGGCTTTACCAGATAAGTATAAAGTGTCATCCTTTTTGTATTTTTTGAACTAGTAGACATTATTGAAGAGCAAAAAAGAAGTTTTCTACAAAAGGAGACAATTTTCAATATGATGCCAAAAAATGTTGCATTCCAAAGTGTAAGATAACTCTTTGTAGATATACGAAAAGAAATTCAGAAATTTATAACAAATTATTTTATTATAATACATGTCTTGATTACAATATTTTCAAGGTCCATCAGATGCCACTTCTTATTATTATCAACACACAGTTAATAATGAGTATTAAGAGATGCTTGAGTTGCCTCTTGTAATATTCTAATTTTGGAAGTACCTCTTTTAGATTTTTTTTGGGTACATTTCTTATTCATTATATATAATTTTTCCAATTATAAAAGATTACGAAACTCCTCGTGGAGCTTCAAGTCAATGCATATAAAACCACTTACAAAAATGCTTACATGTCTCCGTACTGATTGACATGAATCTTCATTTTAAAAAGTAGACAAGTAAATCAATTTAGTTAATAATTATTGTTTAAAATTTAAAAAGCTGAATACAATAACATCTGTCTAAGGGCAGGTACATAATGATTAATCACATGTAACAATGATCACAAGGAAAAAACAAATTGCTTACAATCACAACCCAATAGCTATTGATGAACTATTATTATTTAATATGACCCATGTTACGTTTAGAGCTTGTCCATATTTGCCTGGAGATGTTAGTCTATTAAAACTATTCTGAAACTCATTGGTGCTTGTCAGTTCATGGGTCCATACGCGTAGAAATGGCCACACTTTGAGATTGATCGATTACTTACAAACATATTAAAAAAAAATGACCTGCAAACAAGAAACACAATCCAAAAATGGATTATCAGGAAAGAAGCAGACGATGCTTTCGTGTTTGAAATGAATTGGGCAATGGTATTTTGTTTTGTCTGTAGAAGATAGTAGTTTGGCTTCAACTTGAGGATTGCAAGTGAAAGATTAAACAAAAGCTAAATTTTCACAAAAGCAGAATCATAATCTTGATATCTCAGAATAAATCTTTCTTCTCCTGCAGAGAAAACTCTCTTCATGCGTAAGGAAAGTTGTGTGTGGAATTCCATATTTGTAGAATAACATAGATGCCAATGATTTGAAGATATCATTGAAGATGTTGCATGTGTTAGATATGATTTGTTCTTCAGTTGCATACATCCCTTCTTCCACCAGAAACATACCATTAATGCTCACCCAATTTTCTGTTTTAGCTCGCAGATTTATTAGATATCTTCTGAGGGCTGCTGAGAATGTGCTCGATTATTACTTAAGGCCACTTTATTTACAGGTCAACGAATGGAGAAATAATGGGACAAGTGTTAACATCCCCTGGAATAATTTTACTGCAGCTAGCTTTGTTTACTGAGATTCCCACATAATCTTGCGCTGTTTGTATGTAGATTTTATGGGGTATTTGGATATATAGAATTATAATACAGTGGTGAAGATCGTCACCAAGGAACTCCTGCCAATTTTGTACAGAGTTTACTGTTGTTCCAAAGGAGGTTTTTGGTCCATTGTAAAATATTGTCCTCAAAGGGTTTTGTTCAATGGACAATGGTGCAGAAATATAATAAAAGGGTTTAACGGATTTCGACCAAAGCTCGCTTCAGGATTATCAGAGAATGTCTTCTTTAATCGCCGAATTTGCAATAGAGTTTCCCAATTAGATGCTGAAGACGGGGGATCAAAAAGGTCAGAGATCTGTGTAAAAACTTTTTAAAGATTATTTTCCCTAAAATTTTGTTAGTTTTCAGATCGTTTTATTGTCATAAATCTTAAAATCTAACATATGTGTTTTCATCTTTTATATTTATTCATGTTATTTGAATGTGTTTGAATTTAATATGTTCTGTCATCATTGACCTTTAAAGGTTAACGGTTGCTTAAATAATAATAATAATAATATTAGGTTTTTACAAGAATAGAAATCTAGGTCTTGTTTAGTTATAGGAACTAGAAAATGTTGAATTTGATCAAATGTTGGAAATAGTCAAATCATAGATTTGATATTTCAATTTTTATTTTCCGAATATAGATTGGACCTTTTTTGTTTTCTAAATTATTTTAATATTTTTAAATTTAATAATTCATCTTTATTAATTAATTTATTTTTATTTTATTTAATTTTATATAGAAAATCATAAACAAGTTTATTTTTTAAAATGTAATGAGAACATATCCGTCCCTTCGCCATGCAAACCCAACACAATATAACATCAAAACCGTTCCAGGAAACCCACAGTTGCTCCAACACAACACAACAACACAACCGTTGCAGCTACGAAACCCACAACGGTTCCAACTCAACAAAACAAAACAACCATTCCAGCTAGGAACCCCACAACCATTCGAAAACAACACAACAATAGAGGAAAACCACAGCCTGTTGTTCGTCGCCCGCACAAATGCTTTCCATAGGTTAGGGAAAATGATGTGAATGTTTTAAATTTGTTTGCACACGGACCTGAAATGGTTTCAAAATGGGAATTTGACCCTCATATTCAATTCCACCTTTTCAAGTGGGAGATGTATATGCTTATTTTGGGTCAAAATGAGCATATACATCTCCCTTTGCCAATTTCGTTTTGCACTGCCAAACTGAGGATTTGATAAATTTGGAATTAGTTATGCCAATTCAAGGTTGATTCCCGCAACCAAACAGGGTAAGTGTTGGTCTTTTGTCCTTGATGCCTTGTGTTTTGACTCTAGTTGGCATTGTTGAGTGTAGTGTACCGTGTGGCTAACCGTGGGTTGTATTTGAGTTATGGTTGTGTTTTTTGCTGACCTTGGTTGTCAACACTTGGCAATGATGCAACCACGTGTCCTTTTACCATAGTGGACGTGAATCATTCTTTATTATTGTTAAGTTATGTTTCTCATTATCATATCCAGACTTTATGTTTAGCATATTATTTTTTGCTCTTACCCTAGTTGAGGGCGCCACCATGATTCTTTCAGTGCTGGTTTGATGGCTCTTTGTAGCATTTGTGATTGTGGGTTTTTATTATGTCATTCCGCTTCATGCGAGGAACATATTCATACCATTTTTGTGGTATCTTTGTAAGGTATCTGAGAACTGGTGAAGATTTATGTGCTCTAACGTTTGGTATTATGAACTGTGACATTTTTTTTTGTCTTCTCATCAAATGTTGATACATTTTTGTTGTTTGCTATGTTCTAGCACTCTTCGAGCAAGATGCACTCAGCGGTCACTCACAGGCAGTGGTTGAGGGTTCTCAGTCAAATTTCACGGTATGCATTTTTCAGTCAAGTTTGAGGGTGGACAAGGTATACATCTTAAGTCTCGAGTCTGAAATCTCCAGTGCATTTTATTGAAAGAAATTGGAAGCACTGTGTCCTCTGTTCAGTGTTATGTCGACTGTGAGAGTTATGTTTGTTCTGAAGACTTTGGTATTTGGTAGTTCTTTTGAGTTTATAAACTCAACTCTTCATAAGCATGCAGTTTGGAATCTGAAAATGGAGTTTCATGTCTTTAGTCATTTGAGTTTTATAATAATCATTTGTGAACTTGGTTTGTATGATTCACATCGATTTCTAAAGTATTCTATGCAGTTTTATTGTACACCAAAAATCAGTTATTTAGTTGGATAGTCTATTTGTGAGACAGATTTCATGGAAAAGTTTTTATGCATTCGTAAAACATATTCAGTTGGTAACAGTTATATGCAAACTATTTCTATTATCAGTGTGAGTATCAGTTGGAATAATATTTTCAGTTTCGGTTGGACACAATTTTTTATCATTACTCCACCCTATCAAAGGGTTTGTTGTATAAAACAGTTACAGTTATAATAACTGTTGATTATTGAAAGAAGTACTATTATATGTGTGCTAAGGGTGTAAGAAAATGAAGCACAAGGTTGTAATAGATACGCATATATATTTCCTTGTATATGGAGTATTTTGCAGAAGATTAAGAGCAGTAATTTTATGATTACTTATATATATATAGATGTATGAGTTGAAAGCATACAGTTATGTATATATGTAAGTCTAGTAAATCAAAAGCATTGTAAGAAAGGAAAGGGTTGTAGCCCTTGCAGTTGGAGCTGTAGAAATGTTGTAAGGAGTTGGTGCTCATAAATAATAGGTATTTCATTTCGAGTGGTTTTTTTTATCCTATGACGAAAACCAATTCAGTTTTCGAGGGTTTTTCCACTCGGCATAAATCTCTTGTGTTGCCTCTTTTTGTGAGTTGTGTTTTTTCTCAGGTATCTTGTATCTAATTCCATATATGTGTATACAGTTGATTCTATGATTTACAGTTCCTTTCATGTCTGCTCAAAATTGTTTAAAATGTTTCAATTCTTATATATTCTGATTCACCCCCCTCTCAGAATAGCATCCACTTCCAACAAGTGGTATTAAAGCATAGGGATCTCTGTTAGGTCTGTCCTAGGGATTGATTCTGGTATTTTGGAAGTGTCTGTTTATAGCTTTGAGTCATGTGTGTGGGTTCAAAATTGTATTGCACTTTGTCAGGTTTATCAGTTTTTTCGTTTGACCTTGTTAAGTAAATTCAATGGGCAAAAGAAGTAGGAATAAGAATACAAAGGATACGCCTAAAAGGAAATCAGAATCAAAGAATGTTGATATTTTGACTACTAATCTTGATTCCAAAGATAACATTGCAGATGTGTTAAGTGTTTCTAGTGATCAGGAAACAAAAGAGGAAAATGGCGTGGTTAGTTTTGAACATGAGTTACTTGCAGCCCTACATGAGATTAAGAGTCTTAAAAAGGAAAATCGTGATCTCAAGGTACGTTTACAAGAAAGCATTGATGCTAATAAGGTTAAAATTCATGATGAGGCTAAAAGGACTATTGATGACAAGTCAATACTAGTAGAGGAACTGAATAATAAATTAGAAAAGAAAAATGATTTGTGTAACAAACTTGAAAATGAGGTTACATACTTGAGAGAAAGTTTGGATAAAGATTACCTATTGAAAGAACAAACTATTAGAGATAATATGATCACAAGTCAAAAAGTTGAGATTGAAGAACATA
>MU224061.1:1902452-1923028 GCA_018584345.1 Thuja plicata
TTTCAAGGCTATTGTTATGGATGTAATGCATATGGTCACAAAGTTGCAACCTGTAAAAATAGAAGGAACTATTTTCAAAAATGTTATAGTTGTCATGGATTTGGTCATCAAGCTACAAGTTGTAGATAGTCTACAAATTTTGGTAATATGTTTATGAAAGATAAGAGTGTAAAATGCTATAAATGTAATTATCTTGGACATACAACAAAATTTTGTCAGATTGTACTCTCTAAGGAAGATGAGAAGAAAGGGTCTATTATGGTTTGGAGAAGGAAAATAAATCAAGGTAATGTTAAAGATGAAAAAATGGAGGGTGCACTTCTTGCACCTATTGTGACATCTTGATTCTTGAGAAAGGAGCATGGTCTTTGCGGGAGTTTATTGTGATAATCTTTGTCACGCCAATAAAGAAGATTTAGTTCTCTGAGAAGTATGTTGTGAACTTTGTTGGTTAAATTTGATTGGTTGTCTTACATTGTGTGACTTTGGTGAAACATTTGCCTAGTAGCAAGAATGGAATCCATTATAATATTTTTGGCTTATGATAGTTACAAAATTTTTACTGTTTATCAGATGGATAAAAACACAGCTTTCTTGAATGAGTATCTTGAAGAAGAGGTCTATATGGAACAGCCGAAAGGTTTTGTATCCACAGGAACTCCTGATTATGTTTATAGGCTGAAAAAGGCACTATATGGCTTAAAACAAGCCCCTAGGGCTTTGTATTCTAGGCTGGACAAACATCTACTCGCTAATGGCTTTGTTCATTGTAGTGTAGATAGCACACTCTACACTAAAGTAGTAAATGGTGAAATTCTTGCAGTTGAAATTAATGTGTATGATTTTATATTTGGGTCTAATAATGACAGTCTGTCCAAGTAGTTTTCTGATATCATGGAGTTTGAATTTGAAATGTCCTTATTAGCAAAACTTATGTTTTTTTTTGGGTTTGCAAATATATTAAATTTCATATGGTTTATTTCACAAACGATATATGCAAAGGAAATGCTGCAAAAATTTAATATGGCTAATTGTAAACCAGTTGAAACTCCCATGGAAACTAGTTGTAAATTGGTCAAGAATGATGATTCTCCTGATGTCGATAAAACAGAGTATAGATCTATGATTGGCAGGTTGCTTTATTTAACAGCTTCTAGACCAGATCTTATGTAGACTGTTTGTATGGTATCTCAGTACCAATTTGCTCTAAATTAGTCTCATCCTGTTGCAGTTAAATGAATCTTCAAACACATCCAAGATTAAGTTGGTCTGCTTATACAGGTTTTGTGAAAGGACTTGTATCTTATCCTAACACATACAGGCGGATCCATGTACAACATTAATCATTGAGATATTATTTTCTTCTGATCCGTTGTGCATACTTGCTTCATGCGTCACTTCAGTATGATTGTACTTATTTTGGATGATGGTATACTAATCCTCTGCTATTACATATCTTGATAAGGTTCTTCAGAGAGGGTATATGAGATTGATATAGGTTCTCTTCCAGATTACAGATTTGATTCATGATTCCTGAGTTTTTATACCCGGCATATTCATGTTTCTTTCTTCCTGATTCTGGAGGTCGATTCTACTACATGGGTTGAGTTTCGTACAAGGTATTTACAATTGATAGTACTACTCTATAGTGATACAAATCAAGTAAAATCAAGACTCATTCTAAACTCCATTGGAGTTATATATCAGCTACAATTAAATTTTAATTAAATTTTCTGAGAAAAGTATATGTTGATGTACATAACATTAGTTTTAATTTATATAATCTAAGTGTAGGAATGAAATGTGATATATAATAGTTTAAATTTCCTACATGAGGTCAAATTTGTGCATAAAATACAATAAATAAATTAAAACTGATCATTTCATGCATTTGTGACATGACATAAAATTTTGCAAAAAAATATATGGTAATGTCATATATAGATGCAAAAGTAACAAATATAATAATACAATGGTAAAGAAAAACTACTACGAAATCTCAAGTTGAGAATAGACCATTTTACCACCCACAATAATACATAACAAGTCAAAAAATCCTTATTGAATATCTAAATGTTACATATATTCTTTAACAAGGCCAACTTCCACATAAACCTTTGCGCTGGTAGGAAAAATAAAATTTGTTCATCTTAGGGAATAAGAACCACCATATTAGTGGGATAATCCTTTCTAAAATAATCCAATGTGAAAACTAAAGAGTTATTCCCATGGAAGGAATCTTAGAGAGGTTTTCAAATTAAAATTAATCTTGGGCCTCATATGAAAACTTCATAGTGACATCAAGTGCATAAGATAGTAGTTGGAAAAGATCAAAATTATTAGCAATTTTTTGTTTGCCTTTGAAGAAGAAAAAACTAAATCACTTCTCAGAGAACATACTTCTCAGAGAACTAAATCAGTTTTAATGTCGTCTAACCTCTATTTCATTGAGCCATATAGTTATAGAAACAAAAAGCTATAAATATGTCAAGATATCTGTATTAATATTCACCAACCAACTAAACTTATATAGATTTTGATCACATTAAGTATATTATTGTACAATAAGAAAAGGGAGATGGGATGGGGAGTTTAATCTTATTTCCTACCATACATTAGGAAGGAATGATAACCCAATAAGTTTAGAAGGATCCAAATGTTGAATGAGTATCAAGATTCCTTCACTAATATGTACAATTGATAGGGAGATATGAGAAATAAGTTGAAATGAAGGAAATTATTTACTTTCTGTGCTCATTAATTAATAGGAAATAAACACCTCCATACAAATACTAAGAATAACAACTAGAAGATAACTTTAACCCATGAATTGGTTTTGATGCAATTTTGGAGGAAAGAGGTGTTGATGATAATTATTCAATTGTGTATTGTCATTGATGTTACACATGTATATGCACTTATGTAGTGATGTTACACACATGTCTACATCCAAACCGAGCATAGTTGGTGTATGCCAAGTGAATCTCAGTGTTCTCCGAGCTTAGTCCGGCATTGAAGAAATTTTGTTCCTACCAAGTTCACTCGAGAATTAGAGTGTTGGTCGGGGGTTGAGTAGTTTTTGTGTTGACCGAGTTAAACAGTTAGTGTCAGCCGACTAACAGATGATTACATTTATGTTTAAATGGTTGTAAGAGGCTGACAAATTTGAGTTTTATTATATAGTTGGAAGGTTATAGAGGCCCACTTGACAAGGTTTATTCTTATTATTATTATTATTATTATTATTATTATTATTATTACTACTACTACTACTATAGATGTAATTGAATTAGTGGATGAACATGATATGAAGAGCAGAGGTAAAATCAGACGGGATTCTAATTAAAGACAAATCATCTAGATAGACATGCAATAGAACATTTGATCAGTGAGGATCCAGTTTACAACTAGAGAAAGATCCGAATCAGCAAAGATAGTGTTTGAAGACCTCTAACAATGCCATGTAGACCTTATGGAAATACAGATTATCAATTAGTGTCTAAAAACTTGGTCATCTAGTGTCGACCGAGCTAGCAAGCATTATGCAAGTCCCGAGTGATCAGTGTTGCCCGAGTGACCAGCTTTGCCCAAGTGACCTGCATCACCCGAGTGATCAGCTTTGCCTGAGTGACTAGCATCGCTTGAGTGATCAATATGACTCAAGTGATTTGCAGTATTGCCTGAGTGACATTTTATCACCCGAGTATACTTCTAGAGCTGAGTGACAGTTTGAAGATGACTTTGCATATATTGTTAAATATCATTTTGTTTATTACAAGACGACTTGTAGAGTTATTTGTTTGGATAAGATATATATGTAAGATAGTTTGTATTATCCAAAATGTAAGAAATAATATATGAATAGAATGAAATGTATGGATATGTATAAGTAAGACATGCGAATGGAAGTTTGATTAAAATAGCAGAAGAATTCAGAACAACAAAATCTCATCTATCACATTCAGGTGATCAGTTATATTCAGAAGGATCTTATCCAACAATCATACTTTCTTAGAGAAGATCATCAACTTGTTCATTCTCACAAGTGGATCAGTAAAATCCTTTAACAAGGTGGACCTAACAGTCCTTTCTCCAAATATCTTAACAGAGTTGCATTACTTATTGTATTGTAAAAAATCCTTTAACAAGGTGGACCTAATAGTCCTTTCTATCCTCCTAACAAGGTAGGCCATCAGAAGTGGTCATTGTAAGCTCTAACAGGCTAAATTTATAATGCAATACTAAATCTTGAGGGTATCATCCCCACCCCAATTTTAGTTTCTTTTGGATATTTCTGGGTAACCAAATATTGTGTTATGTGTTGTGTATGATTCTTTACTTTCAAGTTCTATACATGCAAACAAAGAAGTTAATCTAATTGATAGAAGGATTAAGTTTTATTGGTTCCTGATTCACCCCCCCTTCTGAGTCATTGGGCACATCATATATTTCCAACAATTGGTATCAGAGAACTGGTTCTCTTATTAGAAGTTTAATAGCTTGAGAAAAGATCAGAGGCTATGGAAACATATAGACTGGAGAAATCCATTGAGAATGAAAAGATAGATCTTGAAGTGGCCATGGATTAGATCAAGAAACATAAGGAGAAAATCTCTCTTTCCGTGAAAAGAAGAAAAGAATTAGCAGTGCAGATGAATGACAAGAACTATATAGAATAAAGAATTGAAGAATTTTGCAAGGATAAAAGTTCAGAAGAAGATGATGTAGCCATTGAAGACTTTCTTACAAAGAATCTCACTTTACATGAAGAAGTCATAAAGTTGAAAGGGAATAGGAAATTCATTCAATCAGAATGTGTGAAGTCAAGGAACTAAAGAACAAAGCAAAAAATGACAGAGATATAGCACAAGAAGATAAAAGAATGTTGAGTACAAGATTAGAAGAAAATAAAAATGAAATCCAATGCTTGTCACTTCAGAAAGCTGATTCGGTAAGTCAACTCAATAATGCACCACAAGAAGTTGTCAATCTAAGGACATAAAATGAAGGACTGCATAATGATCTCAATAATGAAAAGAAAACAAATGAAAGTATGACAAGCTCACAATATAGCATGGATCAGGCAAAAAAACTCAGAAATCATGGACATACTAGATTAGGTTATACTGAACAAGGTGAATCCTCACAATAAGGATCTCAAAACAAAAACAAGCCTACATGAAATCATTGTGGTAAGTTAGGGAATACATCAAATAAATGTTGGAGCAATGGAAAGTCAAGATTTAATGGTAAATATTAAAGTTGTAACAAACATGGACATAGAGAAAGTGAATGCAAAGAGAAACTTAAGTTTGAAATAAAATGCTACAAGTGTAACAAACAAGGTCATAGATCTTCCGAGTGCAGAAATAAGAAGTGGAATCCTGCTGAACAATTAGCCAAGGAAATTTTCTATTGGGATTACAACACATGGTATAGATGTTGACATTGTGGTGAATATGGGAACATAGGTGAAAATTGTATGAAGAATCCCTTCAGAAAAATGGATCCTACTAAGAGATGCTATGTGTGCAAGCAACTTAGTTATCTAAGCAAGAATTGTATGATCAGAGAAAAAGTTGAAACTAGTTTTGAGAATGGAAAAGCTAAGGTCTCAGAAATCAGAACTCAGATGAGCAAGAAATGGGTAAGGAAGTCTAGTGATAATTCAGTCAAAGCAATGAAGGATCTATTGGCACCCAAAAGAGTGAGTTGGGTGGATCTACCATTACAGAATAGGAATGGAAGGAGATGAATGGAACTATGCAATACAAGCCATCATACATTAGCTCCAGATGAGATAAAAGGTTTGTATCCACATATTGATGCATGAGGACATATTAAAGTTCTATCCAAGTTAGAATGTTAGTTACACCCAAGCCACTCTAGCTAAACCGAGTTGAGTCAGGCAGTATTGATAGTTGGGAAGTTAGTTTCACCAAAGCTTCCGAGTGAATCTTGGAGAAACACCCAAGTCATGGTAGCTACTATGTATGGAGCCTTTAATGAAATACTCTAATGGTTGAAAATATCTTATAAATGAAGGATTTTAAGATTACTGTGTATAAAGTTTTCAGTTTACAGACCAATTCAGAGCCCCTAGTGATTCAGTGCAAATTTTTGATTGAAAGTGAAGTTTGATCATTTCATCCAAATGATATGACATCCAGTTCCTTCAGCAAGGTCAAGAAAGGTTCTGAGATGTTGGTGAGAAATGCAATTTTTGATCCTGCAGTGTTTAAGCTTCATCCATAAATTGCAGAGAAGATAGACCCAATGTGAGCTCATTCCCTAATTCCTCTGAAAGTGTTACTGGTTAATGACATTTGAAGCTTCTATCACTGCAACGTACATGAGCTTGGAACTATTGAGATGAATAAAGAATATGATGAATTATATACAAATGGGAATTTGAAGCCTGAGCATAAGCACATCGAAACCAAGGGTTTGACACACATCATGCACATGCCAAGGAATTTCTAGACAAAGTGGATGATATATGTTCTTAGTCGTGTCCACGACATGCGCTTGTGGTTGGATCATCCTGTAAAGATCATGAAGAAGATGATACACCGTGTTACTGGGTTTCCTATGCTAGAAAATCTGAAAGCTACCAAATCCATAACCCGGAATGACCTAGCAGAGTTAACTCTTTCCGAGTGGGAGGGCATAGGCATGAGACTTAATGGAGTAATTGATATGGAATTGAATTTTGGCATTCATGTTATAGCCTCCAAGATATACAATTCAAGAAGACCTAATAGTGTTCTGTATGAAGCTGTTGACCTAGCCTAAAAGTTGGTGAAGAAGAATTTGGTATTCGACCTAGTAGAATTGTAGATCATCTAGTTAAGCAAGAATATGGAAAGCATCTGAGTATCCAAGACTAATCCATGTAAGTTTGGTTCTCTTGTAATCTGCATACTCTTTTATCTTGAGAAGTTATTTCCCTCCAAGGGTACATTAGCATGGAAGAGGGATAGACCAATAATCCATCAGATTAATGAATTCATAGCTGAGTTAGGAGATAAATTTGATAACATTATGGATGGATACTTTGAGAATTTCAAACAGAAGATGGAGAGTAGCTACAAAATTCCTAAACAACTAGTTGAAGATTACAAAGATGAAATTTTTTCCTAGTTGATTGTGATAAGGTTTATATAAAAGCAATAAGGCCTAGGGCTGCATGGGTAAAGCCCCTCTGATATGAGGTCACCATAGATGACACAAGAGATGTCATAGAGGCTCTTGTAAATGAACCTGCCAATCCAAAGGATTCCTACTTTGGAACATATGAGGAAGCAAAGAGCAGGATATCTTTGGAGATAGAGATTCCAAGGATTTTGAAAAGAGGAAAGAAGAGGCTTGATACATTCAAGAAGTATGGAAAGACCTCTGACTCTCCTACCATCTCTAAGAGTAAAGAGGATATAGTTAAAATGGAGGATGTTGAATCTAAGGAAGAAAAGGTAGAGACTTATATTGAACCTCCTCAGAAGAAGAGGAAGGCAACACCTAAGAAGAAAAAGGTAAAAGTCACTAACCCTGTTATCACCATGAGGAGATCAAGGAGAAGACTTGTATTAGGTAAAGATGAGGATGATGATGAAGAAGATGATACAGTGGTTTTCATGAAACTAACACCCTCAATTGATTAGAAAATTGAAGAACTAAGAGAAGGTAGAGGTATGAGTTCTTTGAAGTCATTGAATTATGCTTCTAGAACTAAGGAAGAAAAAAAGAAGATTTAAGAAGAAGTGGTGCAAAAGATGGGAAAATGGAAATATGACCCTTCTGAGATGAAGAGTCATATGACTGAAGACGTATTCAAGGAAGTCTCTATTCCATGGAATAATGTAGTCCAAACTAAAAAGGACATCAGGGAATAGAAATTGAAGAAAGTTATGCCTGAAATGAAGGGCAAAGAAGTAAAAGAGGCCTTGAGTAAATATCAAAATAATCACACCCCAAGATTCAGGGCATTCCAAATATTGAACAAAAACATATAAGATGTAGTTTAGCCTACCACATCAGTGTGGAAATAAATGTTTGAGATAAAAGAAGACAATGATAAGGCAGAAGTACTGGGTACATACCCTCTAGAATAAGAAAGTGATGACACATTACCCATGGTATAGACTATTGAAGACTCTAATGTTGAGAAAATTGTAGTAGATGTAATGGCATCATTACCCCAATCTCATATTCAGAATATAGTACCTCCGAGCAAGGTCAAGGTTGCAAAATCCACATCTAAACAAGTAGAAACTGAGCAATAGGCTCCACTTACTACTGAGCCAAGCATACTCGAATCGCAGAAGAACAAGGTAGATATTTCCACTGCCAGTATTGACCCATCGGTTAACATTGATTCAGTAATTGTACTGTAAAGGTCAATGACCTAATTAGATTAAATAGTGAAGAAAAGGATGAGGAAGGTAAAGATAAGGGAATTGTTCCTTCACTGAGTCCTAACACAAAAGGAAAAGAAAAAGTATTAAATATTGATGAGATATATATTGATGATGAAATTGTGACTCCAAACTGGGATCAATCCATCTTATCTGTAGAACAAAAAGACATTCTAGATAACTTTGGAAGAAAAGAGCTACACAACAGAAGCTTCCAAAGGAAAGGCAAAGGAATAAAGTACTTGAAGATATCAAAGGCATATTTGTAGATGCATTGCAGATTGAAGTTAATAAAAGTGACTCAATAATGGACTAACTTGTTGACATTGTCCACAAGTTCAACACATATATGAAGGGTCAAGATAAGTTTTTTGAGAAGGCAGAAAAAAAATTTGAGAAGAAGGTTCTAGAAAAAATTGCAGAGAAGATTGCAATTGACCAGGTGCAGCTTACAAATATCATCAACACTCTACAAACCACTGTGACCAATGTGGTAGCACTGTTTGTAAAGGCAAGTGACACCTCTAAGTTTACTATGGAGATCAAGAACAAGATAATGAAGATTGATATGTAGACATGAAGGAAAGTGCAAGGAAGTTAGCACTTGACCAGAGCACTAGTTCATCTCACTTCATGAAGATCAAGTATCTTACTAATCTATAGGCTGAACTATTGAGAGAAGAAGCTAGAACTAGAGAGTCACTTACAACTATATGAAGGAAACTAGTACCACACATGGATGCAATGCAAAAACCCATCACACATGCAAAGACAATAATTCATGACAACACTTTCTCAGTTGCAGAGCTATTGATAGAGTTGTCTGGAGAGCTAAAAATGGAATTGCACATTATGAAGGTGCTACAGGACAATTGAAAAAACACTTTGTCTCAGATATTGAAGGTACATAGTGATTTCCTATGCTACTTTGGAATAACCTTGTAAATATCATTTTTGTCATTTTTGTCAAAAACAAGGGGAAATATCATTATATTGTAATAAAGGGAAAATATCATTGAGAAAACACATGTACAGTGGAAGAGAGAAGATATACTTTACAAAAAGATTATTTGAAAAACACAAAAATAGAGTCAGTCGGACCCGAGTAGCAGAAGCAAGTGTCAAAACCCGAGTAGACAATAAGGGGGGGTTTTGACATATCAGATACATAATTTAATGATAAGTGTTTTTGTCACTAATACCAAAGGGGGATATTATAGACCTTATGGAAATACATATTATCAATTAGTGTTAAAATAGTTAGTCATCTAGTGTTGACCGAGCCAACAAGCATTATGCAATTCCTAACTGATGAGTGTTGCTTAAGTGATCAAATTTTCCCGAGTGACCAACATCACCTGAGTGATTAGCTTTTCCCAAGTGACCAGCATCTCCCAAGTGATCAGTATGATCTAAGTGATTCGCAGTATCACCCGGGTGATAGTTTATCACCTGAGTAGACTTCTAGACCCAAGTGACAATTTGAAGTTGACTTTGCATATATTGTTAAATATCATTTTGTTTATTACAAGCCAAATTGTAGAGTTATTTATTTGGATAAGATATATATGTAAGATAGTTTGTATTATCCAAAATATAAGAAAGAATATATGAATGTGTTGATGGGACTTTGTGATCGGGTCAGCCAACAGATGTAAGTTGTCACCAGGTACCAGAGTACCAGCCAACTTCACCTGTAAAGGTTGTCTAGGGAAATGAGATTCCCTAGGCCTGCAAGCACATGAGAGTTGGGTCTTGACGGTGCAGGGCTCGGTTGGGAGATGTGAGTGTTTTTGAGGGGGATATCTAGTTATCTTCAACTCATCAACTCTAGGGATTTAGGTAAAATTGGGGGGGTTTCCCCCAAGCATGGTTACACTTAACAAATAAACTTAAAAAAGATCTTGCAGAGTTAGAAGTATTTCATCTATGTATAGTTATGCTAAACATTCAAAACATCGACAATGCTCTAAAACACTACACTAAATACCGAAGAAACATACAACCATGAGTTCATATTTCATCAGTAGCAAAGGAAAGGAGGTCATTAATCTAATTTAAGCATTAGATCAAAGGACATGAAGAACACAAAGGATAAAATACCGTTAACCCATAAGATAGAGTGCCAAAAACTATTGAGAGAACCCTTCGTTCTTCATTAACATATTTCCAGCAAGCATTGGTGCGTGGTACAATGATAACTCCCTTGGAAGCATTTAACTACTGAAAGTTTAAAACTATGGAGCATTGAGCTCTGCAACTACAAAATGAGAAAGTGCTTTGCTATTAACTATGGATTGCAAAACCATCAATTTCACCAACCCTTGGAATGAGGTCAGACTTATTATTTATACACATCTTCTAACCTAAACCTAACCCTATCTTATTTTACACTTTACAATAAAATACATTATCCGGTGGTCGGTACTACCTGCACCACATTACAAAAAACCTTGAGATGGAAAGGCTTGACATGTCAGAAGAATAAGACAAGAGAGATGAAGTGGAAGAATCAGCCTTGAGAAGAGAGCCAGGAAGGAGAAAGAAGAAATCTGATCCCCCGGGGATCGAGGCTACATGCCTCATAAATGGGAAAGTGGCACCCTGTCTCTAATGCACCAGGTGTATCTCTGAAGTGGCACCTTGGGAAGACCATCTGTCAAAAAACCTCCCATCAAGCTGACATGCTTTGTTGTAGCTCCCCATCTCCTAACAACCTTTATTCTGTCCTGAAAGTGACCGGTCAGCATTGGGAACCGAGACATGGGTCATGTGAAGAATTCAAAAATGTGGGATCTGGAACTCTGGGATTCAAGAACTTGCATTCCAAAAGAATAAAGAATACAAAATATGATGTCGGGCTAAATTTGTTAGAGTAGTCTTAGTTTAGCTAATAATTAATTCATTTAATTATTAGTCTATCTACTCTATGCTTAAGTTTCACTTAGGCGCTTTATAATTCTTTAGGGTTTCGTGATTCCTTTTATAAGGATTCACTTCTTTGCATTTCATTAAGGAGATTATATTTTGTAATTCTATTGTTGATAATATAGAAGCTTTTTCTGTCAACATGGTTTTCCTGTCTCTGGCCTTTTGGCCTCCATAGCTGTTTCTCTTCTTCTGTCTGTCTCTTGCTTCTTCTCGTGATAGGTTTGCATGCAGGTGATCTTGGGAGATTAGCTTTCAGCCTAATCCTAACATGGTATCAGAGCTCGCTTGCTACTCACTATTCATGTTTTGTTGAAGCACAGAGGGTTTCAGAGGGTTTGTAGAAGGTTTTGTGTGGATTTAGGGGGACCTTTGTTTCTAGTCACTTTGGGCCCAAACGAACATTACCGTTGCACTCAGAGCACCCAAAAACCCTAGAATCCATATAAAGTTTGTCCATTTTGGACAACTTGGCCCTGAGGCAAAATTTTTTTGCTTTCCAGTGCCGTACGGGCATGGAAACTGAGAAAAAATAAAAAAAAATAAAAAAAACCATTTTTTATGGTTTTGGGAGCACAGTCAATAGTTTTTTGTGGGGCACCGCCACCGCACCGCCACCACCGGCTGCGGGCCCTCCGGCAGCGGCCCCCGCCGGCCCAGCTTAGCCGGCCCCTGCTTTCCGCGGCCCTCCCTGCTCAGCTACCCTCCACGGCCCTAGCGCTCAGTGCCGCCTCCCGGTATCGCCGCCTCCGCCCCGCTGGCTCCCTCCATCGTCTGCGCCCCCTGCGCCGCCCCGCCGGCTCCCCTGCACCGCTCCGCCCGGCCCTCGCCACCGACGGCCATTTTGCTAGCCCCCGCGGGCCTTGTAGCCCGACGGTAGGTCTTATGGGCGCCTAGGGGCCCCAGTTTAGCCCCCTGCGTGCGCCATGCACCCAGGGGCGCTATTTTTTTTAGCCCCAGGGGCTTATTTTTTTTCTTTTTGAGCACTTTTGCCCCCGGGACTGTTTTCTCTCTATCTCAAGCATCCGGGGGTCTTTTTCTGACTTCCATATACCGTCGGAAAGCTCTTTCTGAGCAATTTCTAGTGATGGGGGTTAGGGTTTTGGGTTCTGCCATTTTCATAGCATTTTTTGTTGTTAAATTCTGATGTCTGTTCTTACCTTCTGGAAGTCATATCTGGCTCATCCGGACTCCATTTTTGGCAAACCAGCTATCGTCGGAAAGCTGGTTCAGTGATCTATTCAGTTGTAGGGGTATTTTTTTCCAGATTCTACTCTAGGTTTCCTCTCCTCTGAGTTTGGCAATTTATGCACTCTAGTGGATTGCTTGGTTCTACAGGTCCTGGGATCTCTTCTACTGTTCTTCTGGCTCACTCTTCTTTCTGACTTTTGAGCTTGTATGCTTCTTCTATAGCATTTTTATTCTGTAAACGCACTGAGATAAAGTGCCTTCTTCTGCATTTCTAGGATTTTGAGCACTTTGTACAGTTTTTGTACTTGCACTCAGTTATAAAGTGCCATGGGGGGTTATGATGTTTATGCCATTTTAGGCACATCCACCTTTGTCAAGTGAGTGTACCTTCCATGAAATTAGCCCATGCTATGTGTCGGTGACACCGCCCTTTATCCTGTGTCTATACTTCTGTTGCACTGTTGGTGTTCCTGGTTCTTCTTCTGCAGATGTTTCTGGCATTGCATTTCAGTGTTCCTGCCACCTCTCCCTGTTCAGCATTATGTGGGGGTTCACCTGTCGGTTCTATTGCTTCCTGGTTCAATTGATCAGCTCTTCAGACATTGTCTTCTCTACTTGGTCATGCACTTCAGTGGGGGTTCTAGCAGTCTCTTCTGACAGAGTTTTCAGCTACATGCATCGGAGATGATTCTTGCTCATTCTTGTTCCTTTCTCTGGGACATCTTTTCCTTAGATTGAAGGCTTAGTTTCCTTCATCTAGTTTTCTTTCTTGTTTTGGGTACCTGATCAGGCCTTGTTGCCGGGACCCATCTTTCCTACTTTCTGCAGTAGTTTAGCTATTTTGCTTCTCCCTAAGTTACACTTAAGGGGGGTGTTAGAGTAGTCTTAGTTTAGCTAATAATTAATTCATTTAATTATTAGTCTATCTACTCTATGCTTAAGTTTCACTTAGGTGCTTTATAATTCTTTAGGGTTTCACCTTTAGGGTTTCGTGATTCCTTTTATAAGGATTCACTTCTTTGCATTTCATTAAGGAGATTGTATTTTGTAATTCTATTGTTGATAATATAGAAGCTTTTTCTGTCAACATGGTTTTCCTGTCTCTGGCCTTTTGGCCTCCATAGCTGTTTCTCTTCTTCTGTCTGTCTCTTGCTTCTTCTCATGACAGGTTTGCATGCAGGTGATCTTGGGAGATTAGCTTTCAGCCTAATCCTAACAAAATTCTCCTAGATCTGCAGAACTTTATTGACTTATTTTTTTCCCAAGCCTCTAATACTTGGCTAATGCTCTCTTCATCTATGCTCCGGATGCTATCCCACCTGCTATGGATAGCCTCCATTGCATCCTCAACCTCCTCGGCCCCACTCTAGAATTCGTTCACAATCTTGATGGTATCATGCGACCGAATCATGGTCTTTGACAACCCGGACAACCTGCCTTGATAAAAATCTCTGCCCAGTGGATACAGGAATTCCATCCTTTCATTGAACTTGTCGATGACATAATCCTCTAGGGTACATGTTCTGGTGGTGAGGGGATCAACTTGTAAAACCCCAACCATGAATGCCTAGAATAAGCCCAAGGGATATTGGGTACCTGTTAGCTTTTTTTTTAAGGTCTTAACCAGTTCTTTGTAAGCCTCAACTTTGAGGGCAAGTCTGGAGTACTGGACCTAGAGGGAATCATATGATTCTTCTCCAAAAATTCCAAACTCTGTGGCAACCTCTTCGCCAATGCTACGGATTTCTTTCAACCTGGCTCTCCATTTCTCATATTTTTCTAAGTCTTGCTCCCATATCTGAGCGGAGCTTCTTGCATGTCCAAGGGCGAGATTTACCCTGTAAAAGTCCAGGAGGGATGCTGCCATAAATTCTCTCATCGCCATTATTTTCTTGGCTGCCGACTTGTCTATTGCTTGTGCCTTTTTCTTCATCATGCGCAGTGAGTCTACGTCACCCTGTGCAAGCGGCAATCCAGAAGAAGGGGTTCCAGGGTGAACTTCAGCCAAGGGTTGTGTTAGTTCTGCCAGAAGTGTGAGGATATTGGCATTTGTCTCTCTTTCCTCTTGCAACTTCTGGCCCTATTTTGCATACCAAGCCTCTATAGCCTTGGTAGCCTCTTTTAGCAAGTTCAATTCCCATTGCTTGTCTCTTTTCCCTAGCTTGACCTCTGTTATATTATAGTCTTCAAGCCTTGCGGCCACTGCATTTGTATTTTCTAGGGGTGTTGCAATGAATACAATGGTGCTTCCTACTAGGTTGGTCTGGAGAGTATGGACCACATGTGCCCTATTGGGCTTCTTTGTCTTGGCATTCTTTTCCATCATCTTGGCTAGTGATAGAGGAGCGCCCATAGTCACCGTCGGAGCTTTTCTTTTCTTAGTTTCTACCAGCCATTGGGGTGGCTGGGGAGGCCTTACTGCCAATACCTATTCATTGGGATCCATTTATGAATTCGACAGTGTATTCCCTGAGTTTACATTTTCTTCAGGCTCTTTTTCCTGCTCCTGTTCTTGTTCCTTTTGGTCTTGTTCTCTTGTTATTTCCTGTTCTCTGGAACCTTCTATATTTTCTACCATACTGGCGTCCTCTGTAAAATCACCCAGGATCTTTTCCCCGGTCTCTGTTTCCATATTCTTAGGGACCTCATCTTCCCTGGTGGTATCAGCAACCTCTTCCTTTTCCTCTTCTAGGACCTCTTGGTCCATTATTTGTTGCTATTCTTGGGCCTTACTGGCCTTATCTACTTCAACATTCTCCTGCTCCATTAGGACATCCTCCAGAGGTGGGTGAGGTCACTGGCCAAAGTTTAGCAAGGTGGCAGTTGTTATGACTTCATCAAAAGTTCTTCAGGGCACTTTCTCACCTGAAGTCTCCAAAGGCACTTGGAGTGTGATGGTTGGAGGTACAGTTGTTCCCTAGGGTCCAGGTTCTCCTTCCATCAGAGGCTTGTCTGTAGGATGCCTTGGCAAATCCATGGTCTTTTGGACCTATAATTCTTCCTATTCAGGCTTAGTATTTTCCTCCCAAGCCTCTTGCTCTGATATGTCCTTTTCCATGGGGAGTTCTTCTTTTGCAGGGGCCTCTTCCTTTTGAGCCTCAATTTCTTTCACTACAGTATTGACGCCCTGCTGGATCTCTAGGAGCTCCTTCACCGAGAAGGTGTCATCAAAATAATCATGCGGTGGAGAGGAGTCTAAGATATCCTCAAGTTTGGGAGAATCCAAGCTTACATCCACTAGGGGTTTCTCAGGCATACCAAGGGTAGCACTTGGTGCGGGGGTCGCAACTATTTTCTTTTTCCTTATAAGAGAAGCCCTGGTGTCCAGAATACCAAAAGACTCTACCTCACCAAAAAGTTGCCTATTCATCATTGCTGCCAATGAAGGGGGTCCCATTGAGCGAGAAGATGCCATTGGGGTGATTGGGAGACTGATAGCCACCTGCATGCTAATTTGTTGACTGGCCAATTTTGCGGCCTCCATCTAGTCATGTAGCTCCACCATTAGAAGTGTGGGAATCTAATGGGATACCTTAGGCATCAAAACTCCCTCTTTTTTTCCCTTTTCCCACACTCGCTTCTGCAGGCATGACGGATGAAGCAGGTCCCGCACCTACTGAAGGAGGAATGGTCTTCTTGACCAGTACTTTCTTGTGGGTGCTTTTGGAGCACACTCATGAAAAATACTTGTGACTTGCTTCCAAGATGGGGTGGCATAACCCATCAATCATCAAATTCTCCAGAGTGGCCCAATCCACTGAAGGGAGGTCCAATTTTTCTAAACCTTGTCCCTTGTACGCTGGATCTTCCAGCGACCCACCGTCATTGAAACCCTTTGGGAAAGTCCAAATTTCTAGCGCCTCCATGAGCCCTTTTCTCATTCTTGTATGTTGTCAGGCCCTGAGATCAAAGCTATCCTTGCAATCCACCCAAAAGTCTTCTATGTCCTCTTTGTGTGGGGGGACACCATAGGTAGTGCGGCGACAATCTTGCCATGGGGATCATAATTCTTCTGGATGTGGTTGAATTCAACCAACCTCAATCTTTTTAACTCATTATCTATCTCCCGGGCTACGGCGAGGCTGCATGTGTAATCCCCACAAGAGAAGGGGAATGGGAAATTGATGACCTTCTTCAATGTGAAGAAGGTGTGTAGATCCATCATCTACCTAAAAAATTCTAAAAGAATAATCCTATCCCTGCAATACCAGGGAAGGAGGTAGGGCTTCCCGTTGAAGCTTGTCACGTTGATGTATGTATGGTGCCTGAATTGAATGAAATATTGGCCATAAGAATTGACCAGTGTCATTTCCACCTATGAGAGGTGGTACCCAAAATATCGGGTAAGTGTAAGAATGTTATGGTAAATGAAGGTTTCATTTACCCGATAGAAATTCTAGAATCTTAGCTCCCACTACAATTAGGGATAATGGTCCCAAGGCATAACCTATCCTAGGCCATTCCTAAGTTCTCTGACTATTCCTAGGCCTTGAAAAGCCAGCCTTTGCTATGCCAAAGCCCACAACACATATGAAGTCATATAGAATTGTGAATCCTGGGCGACAGTCTTCATCTATGTATCTATATGATTTGATATAATTGCCGCCCAGTTGAAGGTCCTATTGTGCATTGTTATGCAATATAAGAAGTAATATATCCATGCTTAAAATTCCTGGGCATGGGGCCATTCAAAGATTCTGCATAAAAATATTATGCATGCTTGAATGGGTTCCTTGAAATCCCCGCAAAGAATTTCCAACTTCATTCTCTTGCAGTGTCACTTTGGAGACTTTAACCAATGATTATTGAGGTGTTGCTGGGAAATGATCTCGGCCTCACCAAATTCCTTTAGTGAGAAGGCCCTGGTCATTACTACAGACCCTTTGAACTGTGGAATTCCCAACCCAAAAGCAAAGGTGGGGGCATCCAGTGTGACGATTCTGGTGGGATATTGCAGCAGCCAGGGATCTGGAAGCAAAACTGAGCGAGTCACTAGATTATACAATGCCACCAGCTGCCTTATAAGCTCGGGTGCTTGCACCGTGCATGGAAATTTTGTGACCTTGATAATGCAGGAGGTAGCTAAGTAAGTACCTATCTTATCCCCCTGTTCCTTTAACTTGTAAGTGGTCTAGATTAGACCTTGTAATTCGGCCTAACTCCTGGGGTCTGGATCTATTATTTCATGAACTTTGGAGTCTATCTTGGACCCCACAACACCTCTATCCTTTGGATATTTAGAGGTCAGAGGCCGCTTTGTAAACATCCTTTCAATCTTTGATTTTGTGGCTGCCCGGGTGGAGGTAGTTGGTAGTTCCAGGCTATCAGGAGGTGTAAAATTTTCATACATTTTGAATAAACTTATCAACCACCTGCAAGATCAAAAAATCATTAGGACACATATAAACATGAATTAAAACTTTAGGAGATTCTCGACTAGCTTGCACCTTTCAAGCAAATGTTAGCACCTACATCAAAATTTATGGAGTATCTAAAAATAAACATGTCTTAATCATTCCAAAGTGCACGAACATGGTGACAAGGAAAAATAGGAGACAAGATCTCGTTGGGAGTCTGGAGTCTAGAATAACTAACCATTGCTGAAGTCACTTGCAACAAGTCGTACTCTGGTCGACGTGCACTGAGATGTGGGAAAATGGTAGGTAGAGTAAAGACAGTTATAGCATTGATTAGGACAAGTGGGCCGACATGGGTCAAAATTGAATGCCAGATTGGACACATTTAAAATCCAATATGTGAGAAATTAAACCCTCCATTAATGTGATGAGACAAAAGAGAGAGAAAACCACCATGGTTCAAACCAGTGAGGTGCCAAGTTCAAACCGTGATGACCTTATCTCATCGAGCTCTATCTCGTGAGACAAGAAAATACATGATAGAGCGTGAAGAACTCACAAGATCTAAGGGATATAAACAACATATACACATAATATACATAAAAAGGTACAGAAGGGCCAAGGGCCGAAGCATATACGCACAAGATATAGAAAATATACATCATCTATAATAATATACAACAAAAATAGAACTCAGAGTAACTACCCTAAAACAAAATATAGAGAATGTACATAGTATACACTATCTTACATCTACACAAAGGGTGGACAACCCTCTGGCAAAGCCGACCCACCAACGGGTGGCAGACCAAACAACAAGAAATGCAAAGACAGAAACAAAACAAAGCAAAGTTGAAACGAATAGAAACAAAACCAAAAAAAACCAACATGAAACAAAAATAGAGAGTGAAGGCAAGAACCAGAAACACCAACCTGGAATCTGAGGAATGACAAAGGGAAGAAGCACTAAGACCGCTCTACAACATCTTTGACCTCCAATGCCAAGAACAGCTACCGAAGATCGATTTGTTGTTACCCACAAATCTTAGAGAAACTTGCACTCAATTCGCGTTCAAATTGCCACTGAATCACTCTGAAGACTCAAGTTTTTGAATCACGGTAACTGTGAAAATGACAGGTAAATCTTATTTATACCCGAGGTAAAAAGCAAGTTTCCTCTTCTCTGCAAAATTTGGAACAGGAAAACCTCTGGACTTTGGGCCTGGGGATTCCAAGAAACCAGGTCTTCTTACGAGAAGAAGATGTCATGGCAGAGAATCTTGGAGTCCAGAATTCAGCTTCTAGAAGGGAAACAACTAACTCTGAGACTGGGTCCCAGAGACATGAACGAAAAAAACAAAAACAAAACAAACACCGCAGGAAAGAATACCCAGAGAAGAAAAACAAAAGAAACAAAGGAAAAGAAAACAAGGTAGAGCCAAAAATGAAAAAAAGGGTAACCCAACATTTTGCACACAAAATGTAGGGATGGGTATGCAGGGCATAACAAATGGCGACTATCTATGATGAATGCCTTAGCACATTTGAGAACCCCAGAATCTCTGGTTAGCAGAACCAAAACCAATCGTTACTCAAAGCATCTTGCTTGCAAGGTGGGAACTGTCTAAGAAAATATAGCCATACGTGATTTAATCCATGATCCTTTCATCAGTTGTGAAGGAAATCAAGCCGATGACCTCTGGGAGAAGAAGAGAAGAGGCACTAAGTAAATTAAACCCAAAGTCATCAATTTTGCTCATTTTTTCTGGATATCAGAGGCTTGTCCCATCTTTTCTTTTGTTATTTTATTCTTTGGGTGGAAGGGTGATACTCTTTTCAGGATTAAGCTTAAGCTTAGCTAAATTCAATGGTGGTACTTCTTTCACCCCTCCACCCATATTAATTTGCTGAATGGGGAAGGAAAACTGTTAGAGTTATAAAGAAAATAATGAAAATGAGAAGGAAAGAATCCAAGAGAGTATGCAAAGGAAAAGATTTTACCAAAATACTGAAAGAGAGAGAGAGAGAGAGAGAGAGAGAGAGAGAGAGATTTCTTCAATTGATCAACCAATAGTTTACCAAAATGCTCCAAGAACCATGACAAAAACACAAGGATTTGAAAGGGGAAAAGCAAGAAAAACCCCTTGTGAATAATATGAATATGGCTCAATGCCTAAAGAATGAGAGCAATAAGCTCATTATAATATTACAAGAATGAGAATGAGAGAAGAGAGAAGAAATCCAACTTAAAATCCCTATGAGAACCCTAGAACCTTGACTTGTGTGTGAGAGCCATCTCTTAAGTAGAGATGAGTGGAGGAGTTTGCATGTAACTCCGATACTCTATGTGTGCCACATTCACATTTGGTGTGTGCCATGCGTAGGAATCCTCTTAAGGAGGAATATCTAAATTTCCTTATTAAAGGAATTACAAATATAAGACATGACCTTGGTATATCTTTTAATTACGTACATACCAAGGAAAGATTAATTCTAACATCCCCCTTTAATCTTTACTTGGGGAGATGAGATCAATAGGTATGACACCCAAATGTTTATAATGATTTTGAGATGTTTCTTTTGAAAGAGTCTTCAGGAGATGGTTGATAGCTTGATCATCATGTATTTCTTCAACTGGATCGGTGGAGCTTGAATGGTACATAGGAATGTTTGCTAAGTGGATAGA
>MU224061.1:1943782-1956887 GCA_018584345.1 Thuja plicata
TATACATCACATTCATATCTTCATAGTTGCACTCATGACTAGTGATGGTTGTGTGATGTTTCTGATATAAATTGCATTCATATCTTCATAGTTGCACTTGTGACTAGTGATGATTGTGTGATTTTCCAATGTCCGTTAATAATGGCCCAATGATGAAACTAAGTTCCTTTTACATTCTCTTATGAATGACAAACACAAGACCCTATGTTTGTTGCTCTATTGCAAGTACACCTTTGCATTTTCATGTAGCTTGCATTGTTAGACTTCATGTTAATTTGCATTTTTAGGCTGCATTATGAATTTGAGAGGGGTTTCCTTCATCTTTCTTATGGACTTTTAATCAACTATGATCACGTTCTGATCTTTATTTCCTTATCTTCTTTCGTGATCTCAATCAAAAATTTCTATCTTAAATAGTTGATTAATTTTGGGGCATTCTCCCTCTTGAAGCAAATTTCTCTTTCTTCTCTCTATTTCATTCCACCTCATTCAAACTTCTATCTTCGATTCACTTTCACCCCACTTCTTTTCTTCTAATTCAACCTTGGGGCATAATATTTTGTGCTTAATGATCTACCTTGGTTTTGTGATCTTTATATATTTCATCTTACATCAAGAACATTATCTTTAGTTTGATTTGATCAAAAATTATCAATTTGTTGTTTCTCCTCTATCTCATTTTGATTTCGATCACGAGGGGGCAGTACCTATCAAATTTCAATCTTTGATTCAGCTTTATCAATTATATCATTCTTACTTGAGATTCTTATATCTGACATGTCAATTACTTATTTCAGTGTTGACTTTGTCTTTTTTTTTCAATTGTGTTTATTTTTGTCTTGATGTGTTCCCATTTTGACCACACATCTATGTTGTTTTATGATCCCATTTCAACCTCACACTTCAACTGCATTTTTTGACTACATGTGTTCCCGTGTCGACCACACATTTGTCAAAGAGGGGCAAATGTATGCACCCTAAAATGGTCACCTAGACTTTGGGCCCCATTTTATTATTTTATCATTTTATCATTTATCAAATTTTTGAATCAATGCTTTGGAACACTTTCAATTCAAATCAATTTCCTTGATCAAATTGTAATTAATTCAATTATTCAATTATTTCAACATTTCCTAAGGTTTGATCATCTTTATTTAATTAAAAGATTTAATCTCCCTTTTAATTAAATTCCTCTTATTTAATTAAATTCATTTCCTCCCATTTAATTAAGTAAAATTCTTCTAATTTATTTAATTGAAAGAAAATCCCTCTTTTAATTAAATAAATAAAAATCCCCACTTAAAGCACTTTATTTGTTGCAAAAGGAAATAAATTAAATGAAAATTAAATAAAAATGTCTTTTTCATCACATCCTCCTAAGTGGTGGGTTTTTGTCTCTTAATCATAGCCTTTGATTTTTGCCTCTTAATCTCAAGTTCACTTTTCTTTAAAAGGAGACCTCTCCTTCTCATTCAACACATCTTTTTCATAGTATTGTTATACTGCAGGTTTGGAGAGCAATTTTGGAGAAGCATTTGAGAATTTGAGCTTGGATATTACAACTTCTCTCTTCTTGTCTCATTCTTTCTTGCATCCATGGTTACTCATATAGATTAAAATCATGTTTATTTCCATAGATTAGATTTGCATTTGCATTTCCTTCCATAGATTAAATATGCATTGTTATCATTTAGATTAATTTCCTTTCATGCATTGCAATCATATAGAGTAGATCTCATTTTCATGCATTTGAATCTCTCATTTCATGGTGTATTTGCAATAAACACAAATAGGTCTATCTGAGGGCCTTCATTTTACATTTTTACACATCCATGACTAGAGAGCTATGGATCGATATTTGAGGCCTCATTCTTGAGTAACCTTGAATGGAATGATTCATAGAAGTGTGACAACATTTATGCACATAGCAGCTGGTTCCAAGGGAAAGATTCCAGACCTAGTATTGTCTGAGTCTATGATAGATATACATACTAGGCCTGCTGGTCTATCGGCAGTGGTGGGGGATTCATGGCCATCATAGGGGCACCCATTGCCAAATTGGGGTTATATCCCCCAGCATAAGGAGTTCCACCGGGGATCATGTTGAATGGCATATTCTGCCTAATCCCACTCAGGGATTTGTTGAGACCACATGATAGTTCTAAGGCTAGGTTGTAAACTTTCACCAAAGTATCCCGATCACCCAAGGTGGTAGTTCTCCAGAGGAGAGTGGCAATGAAGGGGTTCCTTGCATTGAGATAGGTCTGTATGGTCACTTCCATGGATGGGATGAAGGGATCTGTGCACCACTTTAGGGCACACTGGAACTGGTGATTGAATTCTATGAGGGGTTCATTTGGTTCCTTCATAATGGAAATGAACTGGCTATGGGACCAAGCTGGTTCCATGTGTATGTCAAAGGTAGCCAGGAAGGCGTCTTCCATGTCCTGCCAACTGTTGATGGAGTTGGTGAGAATATTGAGGTACCAATTCAATTTGTTCTTTCCTAGGGATAGAGGGAACATCCGGGTCACAATGTCTTGATGTTGGATCCGATGTCGGTTCATGGCATCTTTGTATGCCTATAGATTCTCTTCTATGATTTGTGAGCCTAAGTGCTCATATCGGGGATAAATATTTTTGGGGTGCAGGGTAAATCCTTGGCTACACCCAAAAAAGTTCCCATTGGGGACCCGGTATTTCCAAAATAAGCAGCCATTGGGGGAGTTGGATTTTGATTAGATTGAGCATTAATCCCCAGGGTTGTTGGGGGGGCTTGGGTATTATGTGGTATGCTTGATCCATAGACAATGGTGGCTAGTTTGATTTTTGGGGTCTGTTTCCTTCGAGCAGGGCGGTTGAGTTTGACAAAACTTATGGGGTTGGGGGCTGATCTAAGGATTCTTTCAAATCTCGTTGGGGAGAATGACCCAATCCCACTGAAGGCTTGAATCCTAAAAATATGGCTTGGGTAACCCTCAGGCAGTGTAAAATCAGAATCCTGAGGGGGGAATGAGTTCATGCCCTCCTTCTAGCACCAATTTTTGTTGATGGGACTTTATGACCAAGTCCACCAACAAATGTAAGTTGTCACCAGGTACCGGGGTACCAGAAAAATTTTCCTATAAAGGTTGTCCGGGGAAATGAGATTCCCCGGGCATCCAAGCATGTGAGAGTTGGGTCTCAACGGTGCGGGGCTCAGTTGGGAGATGTGACTATTTTCAAGGGGGATAGCTGGTTATCTTCAACTCATCAAATCTAGGGATTCAGGTAAAATAGAGGGGTGGGTTTCCTCCAAGCACACTTACACTTAACAAATAAACTTAAAAAATATCTTGTAGAGTTAGAAGTATTTCATCTAACTATAGTTATGCTAAACATTCAAAACATCGACAATGCTCTAACACACTACACTAAATACCGAAGAAATATACAACCATGAGTTCATATTTCATTAGTAGCAAAGGAAAGGAGGTCATTAATCTACTTTAAGCATTAGAGAAAAGGACATGAAGAACACAAAGCATAAAATACCATTAACCCAGAAGATAGAGTGCCAACAACCAATGAGAGAACCCTTCCTTCTTCATTAACATCTTTCTAGAAAGCACTGGTGTGTGATACAATTATAACTCCCCTAGGAGCATGTAACTACCAAAAGCTTAAAACTATGAAGCATTGAGCTCTGCAACTACAAAATGAGAAAGTGCTTTTCTATTAACTATGGACTACAAAACCATCAATTTTTCCGACCCTTGGAATGAGGTTGGACTTATTATTTATACACATCTTCTGACCTAAACCTAACCCTAGCTTATTTTATAGTTTACAATAAAATACATTATCCAGTGGCTGATACTACCTGCACCACGTTAGAAAAAGCCTCAAGATGGAAAGGCCTGACATGTCAGAAGAATAAGACAAGAGAGATGGAGTGGAAGAATCGGCCTCGAGAAGAGAGTTGGGAAGGAGAAAGAAGAAATTTGATCCCTCAGGGATCGAGGCTACATGCCTCATAAATGGGAAAGTGGCACCCTTTCTTTGATGCGCCAGGTGTATCTCTAAAATAGCGCCTTGGGAAGACCATCTGTCAGAAACCTCTCATCGAGCTGACGTGCCTTGTTGTAGTTCCCCATCTCCTGACAACATTTATTACTGTCCTAAAAGTGACCGATAGGTGTTTGGAACCGAGACATAGGTCACATTAAGAATTCAAAAATGTGGGATCCAGAACTTTGGGATCCAGGAACTTGCATTCCAAAAGAATAAAGAATACAAAATATGACGTCGGGCTAAATTCCCCTAGATCCAGAGAACTTTATTGACTTATGTTTTTTCCCAAGCCTCTAACACTTTGCTAATGCTCTCTTCATCTATTCTCCAGATGCTATCCCACCTACTACGGACAGCCTCCATTGCATCCTCAACCTCCCCGGCCCCACTCCAGAATTCATTCACCATCTTGATGGCATCATGCGATCGAATCATGGTCTTCGACAATTGGGACAACCTGCCTTTATCAAAATCTCTGCCCGATGAATACAGGGATTCTATCCTTTCATCAAAATTGTTGAGGACATAATCCTCCAGAGTACATGTTCTGGTGGTGAGGGCATCAACTTGTGAAACCCCAACCACGAATGCCTAAAATAATCCCAAGGGATATCGGGCACCTGTTAGCTTTTCTTTTAAGGTCTTAACTAGTTCTTTGCAAGCCTCAACTTTGAGGGCAAGTTTGGAGTACTAGACCTGGAGGGAATCATATGATTCTTCTCCCAAAATGCTGGACTCCATGGAAACCTCTTCGCCAATGTTGCAGAGCTTCTTGCATGTCCAAGGGAAAGATCTACCCTATAAAAGTCTGGGAGGGACGCTACCATAAATTCTCTTATCACAATTATTTTCTTGACTGCCCACCCACCTACTGCTTGCACCTTTTTCTTCATCATGTGTAGTGAGTCCACATCGCCCTGTGCAAGCGGTAATCTAGAAGAAGGGGTTCCGAGGTGAACTTTGGCCAAGGGTCATGTTAGTTCCACTAAAAGTACGAGGAGATTGGCATTTGTCTCTCTTTCCTCTTGCAACTTCTGGCCCTATTTTGCATACCGGGCCTCTATAGCCTTGGTAGCCTCTTTTAGCAAGTTCTATTCCCCTTTCTTGTCTCTTTTCCCCAGCTCAATCTCTTTTATATTATAGTCTTCAGGCCTTGCGACTGCTGCATCTATATTTACTAGGGGTGTTGTGATGACCGCAACAGTGCTGCCTGCTGGGTTGGTCCAGAGAGTATGGACCACCCATGCCCTTTTGGGCTTCTTTGTCTTGGCATTCTTGGCCATCATCTTAGCCAGTGATAAAGGAGCACCCGTAGTCATCGCCAGAGCTTTCCTTTTCTTGGTTTCTACCAGCCATTGGGGTGGCTGGGGCGGCCTTGCTACCAATACCTATTCATTGGGATCCATTTCTGAATCTGGCAGGGCATTCCCTGAGTTTACATTTTCTTTGGGCTCTTTTTCCTGCTCCTATTCCAGTTCCTTTTCCTCTTGTTCTTTTCTTATTTCCTATTCTCCAGAACCTTCTATATTTTCTATCATGTTGGCATCCTCTGCAAAATCACCCAAGATCTTTTCCCCGGTCTTCATTTTCATATTCTCGGGGACCTCATCTTCCCTGGTGGTATTAGCAGCCTCTTCCTTTTCCTCTTCCAGGACTTCTTGGTCCATTATTTGCCCCTGTTCTTGGGCCTTATTGGACTCATCTACTTCAACATTATCCTCCTCCATTGGGAAATTCTTCAGAGGTGGGTGAGGTTGCTGGCAAAAGTATAGCAAGGCAGTAGCTATTACGACTTCACTGAAAGTGCTTCGAGGCACTTGGTCACCCAAAATCTCCAAAGGCACCTGGAGTGTGATGGCTAGAGGTATGATTTTTCCCTAGGGTCTGGGTTCTCCTTCCATCAGGGGCTTGTCTGTAGGCTTCCTTAGAAAATCCATGGTCTTCAAGACTTGTAATTCTTCCTGTTCAGGCTCAGTATTTTCCTCCTGAGCCTCTTCCTCTGATATGTCCTTTTCCATGGGGAGTTCTTCCACAGGGGCCTCTTCCTCTTGAGCCTCAATTTCTTTCACTACAGTATTAACGCCTTGTCAGATCTCTAGGAGCTCCTCCACTAAGAAGGTGTCATCAAAATCATCATATAGTGGAGAGGAGTCTGAGATATCCTCAAGTTTGGGAGAATCTAAACTTACATCCACCAGGGGTTTCTTGGGAATACCAAGGGCGACGCTTGGTGTGGGGGTCACAACTATTTTCTTTTTCCTTGTAAGAGAAGCCCTAGTGTCCAAAATACCAAATGACTCTGTCTCAACAAAAGTCTACCTATTCATCATTTCTGCCAATGAAGGGGGTCCCATTGAGTGAGAAGATGCCATTGGGGTGATTAGGAGACTGACAGCCACCTGTATGTTGATTTGTTGACTGATCAATTTTTCCACCTCCATCTGGTCATGCAGCTTCACCATTAGAAGTGTGGGAACCTCAGGGGATTCCTTGGGCATCGAGACTCCCTATTTTTCTTTTCCTTTGCCCACACTTTCTTCCATAGGCGTGATGGACTAAGAAGGTGTAGCGCTTGCTGAAGAAGGAATGGTCTTCTTGATTGCTACTTTCTTTCAGGTGCTTTTGTGGCACACCTGGGAAAAATACTTGTGACTTGATTCTAGGATGGGGTGGCATACTCCATCAATCATGAAATTCTTTGGAGTAGCCCAATCCACTAAAGGGAGGTCCAATTTGTCTAACCCTTTTCCCTTGTACACTGGATCTTCCAGCGGCCCGTCGTCATTGAAACCCTTCAGGAAAGTCTAAAGTTGTAGCGCCTCCATGAGCCCTTTGCTCATTTTTGTATATTGCCAGGCCCTGAGATCAAATCTATTTTGGCAATCCACCCATACGTATTTTATGTCCTCTTCGTGTGGGGGGGACACCCTAGGTAGTGCGATGACAATCTTGCCACTGGAATCATAATTCTTCTGGGCATGGTTGAATTCAACTAGCCCCAATTCTTTTAACTCATTATCTACCTCCCGGGCCATGGTGAGGCTGCATATGTAATCCCCACAAGAGAAGGGAAATGGGACATTGACGACCTTCTTCAATGTGAAGAAGGCATGCAGATCCATCATCTACCTACAAAATTCCAAAAGAATAACCCTATCCCCGCAATACCAGGGAAGGAGGTAGGGCTTTCCATTGAAGCCTATCACCCTGATGTATGTATGGTGCCTGAATTGAATGAAATATTGGCCATAAGAACTGACCAGTGTCATTCCCACCTGTGAGAGGAAGTACCCAGAATCTCAGGTAAGTGTAAGAATGTTGTGGTAAATGAAGGCATCGTTTACCTGACAGAAATTCTAGAAGCTTAGCTCCCACTGCAATTGGAGATAATGGTCCCAAGGCGTAACCCAACTCACGCCATTCCTGAGTTCTCTGATTGTTCCTAGGCCCTGAAAAGCTTGCCTTTGTTGCGCAAATTCCCACAACACATATGAAGTCATATAGAATTGTGAATTCTAGGCGATGGTCTTCATCAGTGTATCTACATGATTTGATATAATTGCTGCCCAGTTGAAGGTCCTATTGTGTGTTTTTATGTAATATAAAAAGTAATACATCCATGCCAAAAATTAACAGGTGTGGGGCCATCCGAAGATTCTGCACAAAAATATTATGCCTACTTGAATGGGCTCCTTGAAATCCCCACGGGGAATTTCCAACTTCATTCTCTTCCAGTCTCACTTTGGAGACTTTAACCAATGATTATTGAGGTGTTGCCGATAAATGATCTCGGCCTCACTGAATTCCTTTAGTGAGCTATCCTTGGTGATTACTACGGACCCTTTGAACTGTGGAATTCCCAACCTGAAAGAAAAGGTGGGGGTGTCCAATGTGACGATTGTGGTGGGATATTGCAGCGACCGGGGATCTGGAAGCAAGAATGAGTGAGTGGCCAAATTATACAATACCACTAGCTGCCTTATAAGCGTGGACACTTGCACCATGCATGGAAATTTTGTGGCCTTGATAACGCTGGAGGTAGCTAGGTAAGTGGCTATCTTATCCCCTTGTTCCTTTAACCTGTAAGTGGATTGGATTAGACCCTGTAGTTTGGCCCAACTCCCAGGGTCTGGATCTATTATTTCACAAACTTTGGAGTCTATCTTGGACCCCACAACACCTCCATCTTATGGATATTTAGAGCTTAGAGGTAGCTTTTCCAACATCCTTTCAATCTTTGATTTTGTGGCTGCCCGAGTGGAGGTAGTTGGTAGTTCTTGGCTATCAGGAGGTGCAAAAGTGTCAGACATTTTGAATTAACTTATCAACCACCTGTAAGACCAGAAAACTGTCAGGACACATATAAACATGAACTAAAACTCTAGGAGATTCTCCACCAGCCTACACCTATCAAGAAAATGTTAGCACCTACATCAAAAGCTCTGGAGTATCCAAAAATAAACATGGCTTAAGAATTACGGAATGCACAAACATGGTGACAAGGAAAAGTAGGAGACAAGATCCCACTGGGAGTCTAGAGTCCAGATGAACTAACCATTTCCTGATTGATTAGCAGCAAGCCGTACTCTGGTTGACGTGCACAGACATGTGGGAAAATGGCAGGTGAAGTAAAGACAGTTATGGCATTGATTAGGACAAGTGGGCCGACATGGGGCAAAATTGAATGCCAGATTGGACACATTTTAAATGCCATATGTGGGAAATTAATCCCACTATTAATGTGACAAGACAAAGGAGAGAGAAAGCCGCCATGGTTAGAACCAGCGAGGTGTCAAGTTCGAATCGTGATGACCTTGTATCATCGAGCTCTATCTTGTGAGGTAAAAAATACATGATAGAGTGTGAAGAACTCGCAAGCTCTAAGGGATATACACAACATATATACATAATATACATAAAAAGGTACAGGAGGGCTGAGGGACGAAGCGTATACAAACAAGATACATAAAATATACATCATCTACACCAATATATAGCAAAAATAGAATGTAGAGAAACTACCCTAAAAAAAAATATAGAGAATGTACATAGTATACACTATCTTACATCTACATAGAGGGTAGACAACCCTCTGGTAGAGCCGACCCACCAATGGGTGGCAGACCAAACAACAAGAAATGCAAAGATAGAAACAAAACAAACCAAAGCTGAAACAAACAAAAATGAAAGAAAAACAAACCAACATGAAACAAAAATAGAGATCGAAGGCAAGAACCAGAAACACCAACCTGGAATCTGAAGAATGACAAAGGGAAGAAGCACTAAGACCGCTCTGTAACAACTTTGACCTCTAATGCCAAGAACAGCTACCGAAGATCGATTCATTGTTACCCACTAAGCTCAAAGAAACTTGCACTCAATTCACACTCAAATTGCCAATGAATTTCTTTGAAGACTCAAGTGTTTTAATCAGGTAACTCTAAAAATGATAGGTAAATCTTATTTATACCCAAGGTAAAAAGAAAGTTACCTTTTCTCCGCAAACTTCAGAATAGGAAAACCTCCGGACTCGATGCCTGGGGATTCCAAACAACTAGGTCTTCTTACAAGAAGAAGACATCGTGGCAGAGAATCCTGGAGTCCAAAATCCGGACTCTGCAAAGGAAACAACCAACTCTGGGACTAGGTCCTGGATACATGAACAAAAAAAAACAAAAACAAAACAAACACTATGGGAAAGAAAACCCGGAGAAGAGAAACAAAAGAAACAAAGGCAAAGAAAACAAGGCAAAGCCAAAAACAAAAAAAAAAAGTGGAACCCAACATTTTGCACACAAAATGTAGGGACAGGTATGCAGGGCATAACATAATGGAATGAAATATATGTATATGTTTAAATAAGATATGTGAATGGAAGTTTGATTAAAAGAGCAAAATTATTCAGGACAACAGAGTCTCATCTATCACATTCAGGTGATTAGTTATATTTAGAAGGATCTTATTCAATAATCATAGTTGCACAGACCAAATCATCTACTGGTTCATTCTCACAAGTGGATCAGTAAAATCCTTTAACAAGGTGGACCTAACAGTCCTTTCTCTAAATTTATTAATAGAGTTGCATTACTTATTATATTGTACAAAATCCTTTAACAAGGTGGACCTAATAGTCCTTTCTATGCTCATAACATGGAAAGCCATCAGAAGTTCTCATTGTAAGCTCTTGTAATACCCTCTCCTATGGTGATACTTGGACTTTCTGATTTGGACATTCTATTATGATGGTTAGAACTATACATTGAAATTTATGTTTTGTGGATGATGACATGTTTATCAGATGATTGATATGCTCATTTATGGTTATCATTTATATATTTATGAGATTAGAAAACCATCTATTTATCTATGTTTTATGGATCTAACCCAAGGATTTGAATCTAACCATTATCATGATGTTTTATGTTTCATGAATATGTGTCTAATGTATTTTCATGACTCAGGACAAAGTCGTAGTTACTCACTTAGTGAGGTCCACACGATGTATCGATCCTGGTCATTTGCTTGCATATATATGATTTATATGTATATCCATACGTATCCATGTATCTCTTCTTGGTGATGTAGGAGTGTAGGTACCGGGTATCATCTCCACCTGGCTTCACAGGTCTGAGTGATCCCTCAAAATCCTTGATTGTTGTTGCTGTTACGGAGATACAACCAGGTTCTATAGGAAGGAACTCTGCCTCTGATCCTTTTACCTTTAGGTGGGGAGTTCCTGAGTCAGTCCCTTATGTGGATGATGTATTTCTGTGTCCTCTTAGTTTGTTGGTTTTGTGGATCTTGTAGCTGGTTTCTTGTCTTTTGCATTCTTTGAGGATGAGGTTTTGAGTATGCTAGCTCTAATTCTCTTCATGATATGTTCAATTTTGTTAGTATATTATTGATGTGAATTATGTTAGAATGAATTTAGAATAACTGAGAGGGAAGGGGTGAATCAGTTATCCTCAGGTCTAGATGTAGTAAATAAAAACTTTCTGTACTTCAAATCTACTCGGCAACAGTAGCATAAATCAACAACTTTAATCATGCAGTTTACTGTCAATTGAAATTAGCTTGTAGTAACATAATAGTAAAGAAAACCATAAGTATTCACACAAGTTGACACAAGTATTTAACATGGAAACCCAATATTGGAAAAACCACCAGTAACATGCTACCAAGTTTTCACTCTTCTGAAGTGATGCCCTATGAGGAGCCAACCCTGTTAAAGGTTACAATAACACACTGCTAGGTGTGACCTAGTTAAAGGATTTAATCACCCTGTCAGGAGTGGCCTTTTTAGAGGAGTTAGAACATTCCAATCTGAATGTCACATTGTTAGAGGATTTATACAAATGACTGTTAAGTCAACCTTGTTAAAGGATTTAACTGATACAATGGTAAGAAAGTAATTAGCAGTTTGTGATCTGGTACATACAACTTAGTTTTCAATTTAGATCCAATTATATCTCTGATGTTAACTTACTAGATAGCCTGCATTGTCATTTCAACCTTCTGATCTCCTTGGAAATCCGTCAAGCAATCACACATGCAACTCTCTGCTTCTATCTTTTGCCTTCTCTGCTAGATCATGCTAAATAGTAAATCAACTATGCAAACCTCTTGCATACACATCCATTCATCCACACTTGCACACACAATGAATAACTCCTAAGGTTACCATATACCTCTCTATCTAGGTTAGATAAATCTTTTGCCACTTAAACAAGATCGTAGATCTGAGGTTAGGTCAGATCCAACGGATCATTCCATCTTTTGCATTACATTTACTTCTCCAAAGTAGTCTCTAAATAAATCTTGAAACCATGAATTAATTACGGTTACCCATACATTAAATGACATGGATCAATATTTAATTAACATTTCATATCCCAATAAAATCAACTAAATTGGCCAGAGATCTCAAATCTCATCAATATTCAAACTTCTGTAAGTCGGCCTTCATCACTATTTTCACTCGGCAATTTCAATGGTGCTCGACATTGAGCAACTTTTTTTTACTCGTCACAAGCAAATTTACTCAGCACAAGCAACTTTTCTCATCATAAGCAAATTTTCTCGGCACAAGCCAAACTTGATCGGCATAGAACAACCAGAAAAACTGTCTTTGAAAGATAAACAACTAATTACTTTGCCAGAGTGCCAACTGATCAAATACCCTTTGAATTGCCTTAACTCAACTATTCACTTGGTCTTCTTCTTAAATCTTCTTCATCAACAATAGATATGGTACTCAAACAGATAGCAATAGTCTCACCAGTAAAGGTTTGACATCAATGACAAAATAACAATTGCTTCCATTGTCACTTTCCAACAATCTCCCTCTTTGGCATTGATGGAAACACAAAATATTAGAACAATGATTTAACAAACATAGTTACCAACCAATCCAAAAATTCACTTGTGTTCCTTGATATGAACAAATCTTCATTAATGTATTTAGCTTCATTTTGATTCTTATCTGTAAAACATTTCTCCCTCTGTGTTTGTAATCACACTATCATCATTTGTGTCTAGTCATCTATAGACTCCCTCTGAGTAGATAATCACTTCAATGTTTTCAATGTAATCTTTCCCTTTTTGTAATTTCTCTTTCTCGAAAATCTCTTCCTTCACTTCTTCCTCTTTATAGGTAATCTCTCCCTCTTTGACAACAATGCCAAAGATGTCAATATATTTATCATGTAGATCTTCAGTATCATGTTGATCCTGTCATCTTCAGTATGACTAATTTTTCTTTTCTGTCCTTGTTCACCTTCAAAACTTTAGCCAGCATCCTAAAGTGTGACTTACTGTGCATCAATGTGTCAGATTTTTTGAGTGAAATATTTGATGCAACAGTACCATACAAAACTTAATTAGCTTCAGTGAGGGGAATCACCCCTAATTTACCTCGTAGATACGCATGAGCATCCTTGGGTAGTGCTTTTGTGAATATGTCTACTAATTGTTCTTTAGTGTTCACATAATCCAATCTCACTTCTTTACTCTGAACTAGCTCCCTCAAGTAATGATACTTGATAGCTATGTG
>MU224061.1:1968090-1980313 GCA_018584345.1 Thuja plicata
GTGAGATTTAATTACAGATTATTATGCTTTGGCTTCTCCTCCTGGGCTAGTACACTATCACCCCACTTTTGGAGAAGGTTTCTTGGAGACCTTTTTGTTAAACCTTGGAAGGGAATTTCTTGATGAACTATTGTTGTTTTCAATTGTGTATACTTGTTTGTATGTATGTCTCCCGTTCATTTTTGGATCCCCTAGCTCGGGGGTGGCCTTGTAAAGGCCTAGGTTGGGAGGTGAGCCTCCATGGTCAGTCGGAGATTTCTTTGCAGGTTCAGTTTGAAGCTTTTGGAAGGCTTGTATTGGTGTCCTTTTGGAAAACCACATCTGGTGGTCTTGTGATCCATCCTTGTAAGTGAGCTTGGTTTTAAGCCAAAATGTTTATTATGAAGTCTTATAAAGTTGTTTTGAGTAAGAGGGCATTTTGTAAAAGTAATCCTATTTTATTTTGTAATTTGAAAATCAACTATGTTTTAGAGATGTATTTATGTGAATACTAAAGAGAGATTCCTTTTTATCTATGTTGTTTAAATAATATTCATGGTTAAACTATTTTTCTGGTAGAATAAAGTTGATTAGATCAAGCTCAAAGAAAAGTATGTGTTTAATAGATTAAGGTTCAAATAAGCCTTATTCCTAATTTATGTTTGTGTTTATTCAATTCAAAGATAGTTTTATACCATTAATGAGGAGGCAAAGTTATTTACATTAAGAGAGAAATTGTAGCTATTTTCTTTAAAAAAAATCATAGGATACTTGGATTAAGAAAGTTAATATGAATAGGGTTTCAATCTATTTAAATTATAACCTTCTTGCTCTGAAGACACTTGTAAATTCAATTTATGTTCATTTCTATTAATAAATAAATATTTGGACCCTTATTTAAAAAGATAGTTATACTAAAATGAGATTTATGGTTGTTTTACTAAATATTATGAAAAAGAAAATCTTAAGAATTATAACTTTACATGTCATTTCAAATATAGTATAAACTTTCATCTCATTTAAATTTGTGAAATTTATAACAGTATATTAAGGAAAGAAAATACTACACCTCTTTTAGCTAATATATCATGTTTTAATGAAATTTTTAAGTTCTTTAGGTTCAGGTTTGGGTGCCCAGATTTTGGGGCATAACAAATTACTTTATGTATCTTAAGATTGATTGGTTCTCCGAGTAACAACATAATATCTTAATTAACCAAGTGACAGTGATATATTGTCTTAAGACATCTAAGGGACTTGGATTTGTTTTTGTAGTAATTGATTCACCCCTCCCCTCTGAATTACTAATCTCATTTCCAAAAATTGGTCTCAGAGCTCCAAGTGCTTGCATGGAAGGTTTAAAGGCCTAAGCTAAAGATCAGAGATGTCTTGCAGAAGGGATATCCCCAAGCTTAACAAAGACAACTTTCAGACATGACAGAAGCTGATGCAACTACATTTATTTAATATTGGAGATACTGGTTTACAATTCATGGATAAAAAATGTGTGGAACCATCGGTACCTTTAACTGTGGAACAAACGGTGGACAGGAAGAATCACAATATAATGATGATTGGCATAGCTACCTCACTTAGCTACTTAGAATTTGATGAAGTCAAGGACTGCCCTACTGCCTTTGATATTTGGAACAAATTGCATGAGATTCATGGAGGAGATGCAAATGTAAAATGAGTTAAAGCAGAATGTATTAGAGTTCAGTTTTGTAGGATGAAAATGAAAGAAGGAGAAAACATTACAAAATACAGTGAAAGAATCAAGAAAAGTGTAAGTGTCATCAGAGCCGCAAGAGGAATAATTGAAGATACTACAGTGGTTAGTAAGGGATTGAAAACTTTACTTCCTATCTATGAAATTAGATTTTCATCTATTCAAGAGATGAGGTGCAGTAATGATATGTCTCTAGATGTATTGACTGGAAGGCTATGACCATTTGAGTTACACAACTTTGACAATTATTTTCCTAACACTAGCAATCTTGAGTCCTTATTCAAAGCTAAACTAAACCTTAGAAAGAAGGATAGATACTCTAAAAGTAAACAGACTGATAGTGACACTGATGATGAAGATATGGAAATCATTGAAGCACTACTTGCAAGAAGAGTTGCCAAACAAAAAAGGTAAATACAAACGAAGAATACCACTAATTTTCTTTTCATGTAATGAGGATGGTCACATTGTTGCTAAGTGTCCTAAAAAAGATGACAAAGATGAGAGAAAGTTCAACAAATATAAAGGAAAGAAAGATTTCAACAGTTACAAAAACTACAAGGATAAAAGTAAGAAATCTTGTTATATTGCTAAAGATTCTGATAGCGATGAAGATGCAGATGAAATGGTTTACATTGACATTAAGGATGAGTTAGATAATGAAGATGATGAAAAGACTGTATTGTTCTCTCATATTAACAAAAATGACACATGGATAACTGATAGTAGTTTTTCTCACTACATGAGGGGTGATAAAACAAAATTTGAAACTCTTGAGCACTATGATGGTGGGAGTGTCTGTTTTGGGAATAATGAACCTTGCTATGTAAAGGGTAAAGGTTGTATTTCTCTAATTGAAGGAATTAAATGTGGTCATGCTTATTGGGTTGAAGGACTAAGGAGAAATATTCTTAGTGTAGCACAAATTTATAACACCGACCTTAAGGTAGAATTCATGAATGGTAAGGCTAATCTCCTGGATGGTAAAGGAAACCTAGTCGGAACTAGCAAGCAGACAAAAGGTAATCTGTTTTATCTTGATCTCAATGAAAGTTCATGTTTTATTGCACAAGTAGAAGAAAGTTGGTTATGGCATAAAAGGTTGTATCATGTGAAATTTGATAACCTAGTTAACATAAGAAAGAAAAGAAGAGTAAGAGGTATTCTTGTTTTAAATAAACCCGAATTGGCAACATGCAAACAATGACAAATTGGGAAAATGAGAAAATCTAGTTTCAAGAGCAAGAACTACAATACTGAAGAAATCTTGGAATTGGTACATACTGATCTATGTGGACCAATTGGGACAAAAAGTTACACTGGAGAGAATTATTTCATTCTATTTGTTGATGAGCATTCCAGAATGATGACTCTTATGTTTCTCTGATAAAAATCAGAAGCTTTTCAAAAATTCAAATGGTACCTTGCAAGAGTGGAAAAGGAAACATGAAAGAAACTAAAGTGCCTAAGATCTAATAGAGGAGGAGAATTCATTTCTAATGAATTAAATGAATTTTTCAATGAAAGATGAATCAATAGATAAGTATCTGCCCCTGGTACACCATAGGAAAATGGAATAGCAAAAAGAAGAAACAGATCCATGATGGATTATGCAAGAACCTTGATGATTGAAAATAATATTGCTACCAAATATTAGAAGGAAGCGATCAACACTGCAAATCACACCTTGAAAAGAGTTCAACTAAAGAAAGGTACTGAGAAGGAACCTTTTGAATTATGGTATGGTTATAAACCTAATGTCCATTATTTCAAAGTATTTGGATGTAAATGTTACATTTTAAAGGAAGCAAGAAATGAAAAATTTGATGTAAATGGAAATGAAGGCATATTCCTAGGCTACTCATGTAAAAGAAAAGCATATAAATGTTTGAATCCTGCCAGTCATAAAGTCATAGAGAGTGTACATGTAAACATTGATGAGTTTGTAGAAAGATGTGAAGAACAAAGCAATAAAGAGCCTGAGGACTATAAAAACTTTGTGTACTATGAAGCTGATACTGTACCTAAATTACAAGCAATGGTAATTGGACAATACTCTTGTCAACCATTAAATTCATTAGTACAAACTATGTTACAAATTGTGTAAATCAAGTTGTTAGAAGAGAAAACCAAATCAAATATAGAGGGAAACGAGTCTCAAACAATAGAACCCGAGCCACAGACAATGACACCCGAATCTCAAACAATGGAACCCAAGAATCAGACTAGCAAACAAGATAGAATATTTGAGCATGGTGAACATAGTGTAGCAAGCCCAGAATCAAGAAGAAAGGATCATGTACTTGTCAAATATGTCAGAAGGCCTCATGCACCTGAGAAAATATTTAGAGATCAGACAGAAGGCATAATGATAAGGAACAAAATTAAAGGTACATGTTTTCTTAGTGAAATTGAACCTAGATCTATAAATGATGCATTGAATGATGAAATTTGGATAGAACAAATGAATGAAGAAATGGAGCAGATAGAAAAGAAAAAGACCTGGACTCTTGTACCTAGACCAAAAGACAAGAATGTAATTGGTACTAAGTGGGTTTTTAGAAACAAGATGAATGAAAAAGGTGAAGTTTCTATAAATAAGGCCAGTTTAGTATGTAAAGGATATTCTCAAGAAGAGGGTATTGATTATGGAGAAATTTTTTCTGTTATTGCAAGACTTGAAGGAGTTAGAACTCTTCTGGAATATACTTCACTCAAAGGATACAAGGTATATCAAATGGATGTAAAGTCTGCATTCTTAAATGGAATCCTAGAAGAATAATTCTATATTGAGCAACTCGAAGGATTTATAGGTCTTAATAAGAGGATAATGGTCTGCAAATTGTATAAAGCCTTGTATGGACTGAAACAAGCCCCAAGATCCTGGTATGAAATACTACATGGTTATCTAGTAAGTATTGGATTTTAGTGAACTAATGATAATAGTATCTTGTACATCAAAGAAGGCCCTAAAGACAAGATACTATTAGTAAAGATATTTGTTGATGATGTATTATTCACTAGATATGATGATTTATGCAAAGCATTCTCTATATATATGAGTAAGGAATTTGAGATGTCTATGTTTGGTGAAATCAAATTCTTTGTTGGTCTACAAGTTCATCAAATGAAGGATGGTATCTACATTACTAAGTCAAAATACATCAAAGAGATACTGAAGAAATTTGGAATGGAAGATTCCAGACCAATTGGGAAACCTATGTCTACTGTGTTGGAGATTTACTTCTGGCAGCTAGTCATTTGTATGTTTTTCATTGATGAAAACATATAATATACAATAATGTTCTATATGTACTTATCAGAATGATGCTATTAACCCTTGTGTGGTTATATTAATGTTGTAGACATGTTTTTCAGGCTTTGTTCATACATGTAGGATCAGATTTGATGTTTCAAATAAGTTGAGTTAATTTGTTATTGGCAGTTACAGTTTTCAGAGAGTATCTGTTTAGAGCTGACTTATTTACCATGTTTCTTGAGTTGTACCTATCTTTTGGATACACATGTATATATTCATGATTAGTTATGAGTTAGGCATGTTTGGTTAAGAGCGCTTGTCTTGTTTCATCAAGATCATTTTGTTTGACATAATTTGGTGAAGCCAGCTTTATGAAGTGTCACGTCTATTCACTTTATATTACATGGTTGTAAATTCATGTTTGGTTAAGAGCACTTGTCTTGTTTCATCAGGATCATTTTGTTTGACATAATTTGGTGAAGCCGACTTTGTGAAGTGTCATGTCTATTCACTAATGATAATAGTATCTTGTACATCAAAGAAGGCCCTAAAGACAAGATACTATTAGCAAAGATATTTGTTGATGATGTAATATTCACTAGATATGATGATTTATGCAAAGCATTCTCTGTATATATGAGTAAGGAATTTGAGATGTCTATGTTTGGTGAAATCAAATTCTTTGTTGGTCTACAAGTTCATCAAATGAAGGATGGTATCTACATTACTAAGTCAAAATACATCAAAGATATACTAAAGAAATTTGGAATGGAAGATTCCAGACCAATTGGGACACCTATGTCTACTGTGTTGGAGATTTACTTCTAGCAGCTAGTCATTTGTATGTTTCTCATTGATGAAAACATATAATATACAATAATGTTCTATATGTACTTATCAGAATGATGCTATTAAACCTTGCGTGGTTATATTAATGTTGTAGACATGTTTTTGAGGCTTTTTTCATACATGTAGGATTAGATTTGATGTTTCAAATAAGTTGAGTTAATTTGTTATTGGAAGTTACAGTTTTCAGAGAGTATCTATTCAGAGCTGACTTATTTACCGTGTTTCTTGAGTTGCGCCTATCTTTTGGATACATGTGTGTATATTCATGATTAGTTATGAGTTATTCATGTTTGGTTAAGAGCGCTTGTCTTGTTTCGTCAGGATCATTTTGTTTGACATAATTTGGTGAAGCCAACTTTATGAAGTGTCATGTCTATTCACTTTATATTACATGGTTGTAAATTCATGTTTGGTTAAGAGCACTTGTCTTGTTTCATCAGGATCATTTTGTTTGACATAATTTGGTGAAGCCGACTTTGTGAAGTGTCATGTCTATTCACTAATGATAATAGTAGCTTGTACATCAAAGAAGGCCCTAAAGACAAGATACTATTAGCAAAGATATTTGTTGATGATGTATTATTCACTAGATATGATGATTTATGCAAAGCATTCTCTGTATATATGAGTAAGGAATTTGAGATGTCTATGTTTGGTGAAATCAAATTCTTTGTTGGTATACAAGTTCATCAAACGAAGGATGGTATCTATATTACTAAGTCAAAATACATCAAAGAGATACTAAACAAATTTGGAATGGAAGATTCCAAACCAGTTGGGACACCTATGTCTACTGTGTTGGAGATTTACTTCTGGTAGCTAGTCATTTGTATGTTTGTCATTGATGACAACATATAATATACAACAATGTTCTATATGTACTTATCAGAATGATTCTATTAACCCTTGCATGGTTATATTAATGTTGTAGACATGTTTTTGAGGCTTTGTTCATACACACAGGATCAGATTTGATGTTTCAAATAAGTTGAGTTAATTTGTTATTAGTAGTTACAGTTTTTGGGAGAGTTTCTGTTCAGAGTTGACTTATTTACCATTTTTCTTGAGTTTCTCCTATCTTTTGGATACATGTGTGTATATTCATGATTAGTTATGAGTTAGTCATGTTTGGTTAAGAGCGCTTGTCTTGTTTCATCAGGATCATTTTGTTTGACATAATTTGGTGAAGCCGACTTTGTGAAGTGTCGCGTCTATTCACTTTATATTACATGGTTGTAATTATGCTTGCATGGTTAGTTTAGCCGACAAGGATGTTATGAAGAGTTTCCTAATAGGTCCCATGATCTCATACATTGAGGAAGATACTTATAGTAGTTCATTTGTAAATGCTAAGTCTGAATGAGAAGAACATAGACAAAAAAGGTACAGAGTAGAATATCAGTTAAGTTTCATTCATCAAGGATCTATGTGAAGAAGTAAAAGATTACAATACATTGGAACTAATCAAGACAATAGGTCTACTCTATAGTTCATCATCAGATACAGTGCATATCTGTTCTACAGAAGGTTGTAGGATTCACCATTGAAGCGGTGAGATTTTGGATAGTGAGTCCTCACCCTTAATAGGGCTATTTGTAAAAGACTCCTAACAGGGTCAGACCCTTAACCAGGTCACTATACTTATTGCATTGTAAAGAACAAATCCTAACAAGGTTGCAAAATCTTCTAACAGGGATTATTATAAACAAGTATAGTTCATTATGGGTGTTGATTCCCATCGGGGTTTTTACCATTTGGTTTCCCTGTAACCAAATTGTGGTGTTGTCTATTATGTTATCTAAATGTGCATTTAATTTATAAAGAAAAGAATAAAATTAGTTGATAACCGATTCACCCTCCCTCTCAATTATCCTTTGGGAATATTCTAACAATTGGTATCAGAGCCAAGTTCCTTGAAGAGAAATCCTAACAGCTTAAGGTAGATTAGATGGTATACTTCTGAAAAGAGAGTCCTAAGTTCGATGGAGAGAATTATCTGGATTGGAAGAAAAAAATGATAACACATCTACAGTGTGTTGGTTTTGACATCTTTGAGATAGCCACACAAGAAGTTGTTATTCCCTCTCTAAAAGACTTTGCAAGAGATGATGCTACTATTAGACAAAAGGATATGTTCATAGCTAATGCAGTTACCAAAGAAGCCCTTATAAGTGCACTATCTGACAGTGAATTATCTGAGATCAAGAAAGTAGAGAAGGCATACACAATATGGAAGTATTTAGAAGACATGTTTGAAGGAGATATCTAAGAAAAGAATGCATGCAAGAAGACATGGAAAAAGAAATACAACAATCTTGAGATGTCACTTGAAGAGAAAATCAGAGCCTACAATCAGAGGATAAATGAAGCAGTTTCTAGAATCAGAAACAATGGTGGAGAAATATCAGAAGAAGACATAATGGACAAACTGATGACTACATTAACAACAAGCTATGAGAGAAAGATCAATATTCTATATGAAACCATGCAATTTTCAAAAGACTTCAAGAGAGAGACTTTGATCAGTATAATATCTGCATTTGAGATATCAAGATTGAAGACTGAACCCAAAAGTGAAACAACCTTCAAAGCATCAATACATGGTAAGAAAACTTTACACACTTCTAATGAGAAAGAAGAAGTTGATGAAGAAATAAAAGAAATTATTACCATTATTGCTAAAATAGAAAATAAAGGCAATGGAAAATATGAAGGACAACTTCCATTAAAATGTTTTTCATGCAACAAGATTGGTCACTTTGCATCCAAGTGTCCCACAGGAGTTAGGAAGTTCAGATCTGATTACAAACCTAAATATAGAAAGGAATGCTACCATGCTGAAGAAGGTTTAACATATGAATATTTAGGAGAGGATGAAATTTGATTCGTTGCCCTTAAAGACATGGAAAACTTGCTTGAGGAAATGGACATTGAAGATGAAAAGGAAGCACAAGAGTTAGCCCTAATTTCTAAAGTAGACATCAGAACTAACTGGATCATTGACAATGGATGCTCTCACCACATGACAGGTTATAAAGATAGATTTGTTCATCTAGACAAGTACAAAGGTGGTATGGTTAGATTTGGAGATAACACTCCTAAACCTATCATAGGCAGAGGATCTATCAACCTTGATGGAAATAACAAGACATATGATGTTTTGTATGTTGATGGATTACATCACAACTTAATAAGTGTTGGACAACTAATTGACAAATGTTATCATTTGGAATTAAAAGATAACAAATGAATTATTAACAATAAAGAAGGTGACATGATTGCATCTGGCTCAAAAACAAAAGATAATGTTTTTTAGCTCAACTCATATGTAAGTTGTTTTGTTGCAAAATTGGATGATAGTTGGTTATGGCGCAAGAGACTCTGTCATATCAATTTTGACAATATAGTAAAGATAAGTAATGTCAAGGAAGTTAGAGACCTTCCAAGTATTGCAAGACTAGTTGACACAATGTGCAGGGAATGTGTTATGGGAAAACATGTAAGGAGCTCTTTCAGAAGAAAGAAGAACTCAGCTGAGAACAAGTTAGACCTAGTGCATACAGATTATTTGGTCCTACTCAAACTAGATCATACTAAGAAGAAAGGTATTTCATTTTTTTTGTTGATGATTTTTCAAGGATGATGTGGGTTGTGTTCTTAAAAGAGAAGTTAGAAGCCTTTCAGAAATTCAAAATATTCAAAGATAAAGTTGAAAATGAATCTGGATTAATACTAAAGTGTCCGAGATCAGATAGAGGAGGAGAATTCACCTCTGACCAATTTTATGACTACTATGAAGAACATGATAGAAAAAGATAGTTGAGTGCACCCAGAACCCCTTAGTAGAATGGGATTGCAGAAAGAAGGAACATGATCATACTTGATGTAGTGTGCACTATGATGATTGAAGGAAAAGTTGTGCACACCTATTGGAGAGATGCATTCAATATAGCAGTCTATACTATCAACACAACACAACTAAGACCAGGCGCTGATAAGACACCTTACGAACTTTGGTTTGGTAATGTACCTATAGTAAAATAATTCAAAATCTTTGGTAGCAAGTGCTACATCAAGAGAGATGATGGTGTTGGTAAGTTTGATGCTAGAAGCGATGAAGGTATTTTCCTTGGTTACTCTACTAAAAGAAAAGCATATAGATGTTTCAATTTGAGATTAAAGAAGATAATTGAAAGTACTCGTGTAAAGATTGATGAGAAGTTCATGTTTCAAGAAAGGTACTATGAATATGCACCTATGATTGAAGATGAACCCAGACCCAGCAACAAGGAAATTGTTATAGAAGAAATGTTGTATTGTATTGATGTATCATGCAATGACCCTGAATCAAGAAGAGAAGAATCACAGATTACAGAGGAGGATATCACACCTAAAGTTACAAAATTCACATCTAGGTACCATTCAAAAGATGATATCATTAGAGATCAGAGCAGTAGTGTTTTGACTAGATCTAAAGGAAAGAGTTTAATAGTGGATCAAGAGGTATGTTTACTTTCAAAAATTGAACCTTTAAGTGTTGAAGATGCTTGCAAAGATTCTTATTGGTAGAAACAAATGGAAGAAGAATTAGATCAAATAATCAAAAATGACACATGGGAATTGGTTCTGAGACCTAGTAACAAAAATGTGATTGGAACAAAGTGGGTATTTAGGAATAAGATGAATGAAGCTGGTATAGTGGTCAGAAAAAAAGAAAGACTAGCGTGTAAAGGATATGCAAAGAAGGAAGGGATAGATTACATTGACACATTTTCCACTATGAGCAGACTAGAAGCTATTAAGTTATTTTTGGCTTATGCAACATTCAAAGATTTTAAAGTATATTAAATGGATGTCAAATCAGATTTTATGAATGGTGACTTGAGGGAAGACATCTACATAGAACAGCCTGAAGGATTTAATCTATCGAATAAACCAAACATGGTATGCAGATTGAAGAAAGCACTCTATGGACTTAAACAGGCCCCAAGAGCTTGGTATAAGAGACTAGATGGTTATCTTACCAAGTTTGGATTCAAGAAAGGAGCAACAGATTGAAACCTATTAATAAGAGAGACACTTGATGGATTATTACTTGTTTCCATATTTATTGATGACATTATATTTGGAGGTAATAACAAGCTTAGTGCAGAATTTGCAAAAGAAATGCAGAATGAATTTGAAATGAGCATGATTGGTCCTATAAAATATTATTTTGGATTGAATGTAAAGTAGACAGATAAAGGAGTATCCATAAATTAGTCCAAATATGTGAAGGAAATATTGAATAATTTCAAGATGGAAGACTGTAAGCCAATATGCACTCCTATGATAACTGGAAGCAAGCTTACTAAAGAGGATGATTCCATAGCACTTAACAAGACATTGTACAAGTCTATGATTGGAAAACTTATGTATCTTACTAAATATAGACCAGACATATCTAATGCAGTTGGCATTGTTGGTAGATTTGTAGCTGAACCCAGGTAGAATTAGCTAATGGCAATAAAGAGAATATTCAAATATCTAAAGGGGACTATAGACTATGGTTTATGGTATCCTAAATCAGAGAATGTACAACTTCATGTATATATAGATGCAGATTGGGCAGGTTGTATTGATGACAAGAAGAGTACTTCTAGAGGAGTAGTATTTCTTGGAGATAGGTTGGTTTCTTGGGTAAGAAAGAAGCAAAATTGTATCTCTCAGTCAATAGCTGAAGTTGAATATGTTGCAGTAGCATTGAATTGTTCAACAACAGTTTGGATCAAGTAGATGGTTAAAGATTTTGGTATTCAGGTTGACTATCGTATTGTTATTCACTGTGATAACACCAGTACTATCAACATGTCAAAAAAATGTATGATGCACACAAAGACAAAACACATTGAGATCAAATACCATTTTCTTAGAGAAAAAGTTATAGATAATGAAGTAAAATTGGATTATGTAAGCACTAAAGAACAGTTGGCAGATATTTTCACAAAGCCTTTATCAAAAAATACTTTTAAGTATCTCAGGGAGAAGTTGGGAGTAATTCCCTTTCCTAAGTCTTATTAGATAAAGCACCAAGTGTTAGAGTAATTTAGCAATTACTCTTTAGTGCTTAAGTTTCACTTAGGCAGTTTTCAGTTTGTCTTAGGAAAGTTTCTATTTCCTAGCAGTTGCCCGTTTAGGGTTTCGACATCCTTTATAAGGATTGTCTTCTTTGTATTTCTTAAGGAGTTGTAAATCATTTCATTGTTGATAATATAGAAATCATTTCTNTCAACATGCATTTGCAGTCTCTGGCCTATCGGCCGCCTTAGCTCTTTCTCTCTTTCTGTCTTCTTCATTCTCGTAGCAGCTTTGCATGCAGGTGTATCTTGGTTGATTGACATTCTTCAATCTCAACATGGTATCAGAGC
>MU224061.1:1988055-2010875 GCA_018584345.1 Thuja plicata
GCAAAGGAGGATATGTAAAATTTGGTAATGATGCACCATGTCTTATCAAAGGTAAAGGATTGATTAACTTGACTGACAAAATTAGATGTGATGATGTGTATTGGGTAGATGATCTTAATTACAATTTGCTGAGTGTTGCACAGCTAAACACTTATGGTTACAGAGTTGAGTTCCATCACAGAAAAGCAAAGATCTATGATTCTAGTGGAGAACTAGTTAGAAGTGGTGATCAGACTAAAGGTAACTTGTTCTATCTGGATTTATCTGAAGAAACATGTTTGTTTGCACAGTACAATGATGTTTGGTTATGGCATAAGAGGTTGTGTCATGTGAACTTTGATAACTTGGTAAGCATAAGTAAATTGAAAAAGGTTAGAGGGATACCTAAGTTAAAGAAACCTGAGAATGCAATGTGTAAACAATGTCAACTAGGAAAGATGACTAAGTCTAGTTTCAAGAGTAAAACACATATTTCAGAGGAAATTCTGGAATTAGTCCATACTGGTATCTGTGGTCCCATTGGAGAAAGAAGCTACTATGGTGCTAGATACTTTATTCTATTTGTTGATGATTATTCAAGGATGATGACTGTAATGTTTCTCAAGGAAAAATCTGATGCATTCTAGTTATTGAAATGGTACTTAGCTAAAGTTGAAAAGGAAATAGGAAAAAGTTTGAAATTCTTAAGATCTTATATAGGTGGAGAGTTTATATCTAATGATTTCAGTAGGTTCTTCAATGATTAAGGCATAAAGAGATAGATGTCGGCACCCAGGACACCTCCACAAAATGGTATTGCTGAACGCAGGAACAGATCTATCATGGACTCTGCAAGAACACTAATGATGGAGAAGAATGTTGCATAGAAATACTGGAAAGAAGCTGTAAGTACACCAGTCTATACTTTAAATAGAGTACAAGTCAAGAAAGGTACAAATGGTACACCTTATGAACTTTGGTATGGTTATACACATAGTGTAAAGTATTTGGAAGAAAATGTTTTATACTAAAGGACAAAAAAATGGAAAACTTGATGCTAAAGGTGAAGAAGGTATATGCCTTGGTTATTAAATGAAAAGAAAAGAATACAAATGTTTGAATTATAATACTTACAAAGTTGTGGAAAGTGCAAATGTTAGAATTGATGAGTTTGCAGAAAGGAATGAAACTGAAAGTACACAAGAGCCTGAAAGCTACAGATCATTTATATATCTGGATGAGGAAGATTATAATACATTACCTGAGGCTACTGCTGAGCAACTACATGCACCTACCAAGTTACAGAGTGGAGTTGCCAAGCAATAGCAAGTGAATGCTGAGCTATCTGATGGAGATGCCGAGTCTCAAAATCAACCAGAACTAAACACAAACATTGAATCTGAAACAAGAACTAAGCCTACTCTAGAAAAATATGTAAGGAGACACCACAATTATGATCAAATCATTGGATCAAAGGATTCTGCAGTTATGACACAAAGTAAGTTGAAAATTGGCACATGTCTATTATGTGAATTTGAGCCTAAAACAGTGAAAGTTGCTTTAGAAAATGAAGATTGGAAACAACTAATGAATGAGGAAATTGAACAAATTGAGAAGATCAAGACTTGGACACTTGTACCTAGGCCGAAGGATAAAAATGTAATTGGTACAAAGTGGGTATTCAGGAATAAATTGAATGAGCATGGAGATGTGATAAGAAAAAAAGCTAGATTAGTATGCAAGGGTTATGCACAGGAGGAAGGAATTGACTATGGTGAAACATTCACCCCAGTTGCAAGATTGGAAGGAGTTAGAACCTTACTTGCATATGCAGCCTATAAAGGATTCAAAGTTTATCAAATGGATGTGAAATCTGCATTTCTCAATGGTATCTTTGAAGAAGAAGTGTATATTGAGCAAGCTTATGGTTTTGTTGACCCAAACAAAAGGAATATGGTTTGTAGATTTCACAAATAATTATATGGACTAAAGAAAGCATCGAGAGCATGGTATGAGAGATGTACAATTATCTGATCAAGATTGGATTTGCAAGAACCAATGACAACAACAACCTGTACTTGAAGATAGAGAAAAGCAAAGGTACATTATTAGCTAAATTTTTTGTAGATGACATCATATTTAGTGGACAAGATGTGTTATGCCAGAAATTTGCAATAGAGATGCAAACTATATTTGAGATGTCTATGTTTGGTGAGATAAAATTCTTTGTTGGCTTACAAATTTATCAAATGAAGAATGGTATCTATATCACTCAATCTAAATATATCAAGGAGATACTGAAAACTTTTGGAATGGAAGAGTCCAAACCAGTGAGTACACCCATGGATACTGGACATAAGCTGACAAAAGATGATGACACAAAAGATGTGAACCAAACACTCTACAGATCAATGATTGGAAAACTAAATATGTTGTACACAGTAGACCTGACATTGCCCTAGCTGTTGGAATTGTTGCAAGATTTTCTGCTAACCCCAAGGAAACTCACATGATGGTAGGAAAAAGGTTTCTAAGATATTTGAAAGGGACTGATGACTATGGTCTATACTACAAGAAGAATGACAAGTTTGAACTTAGAGTTTACACTAACTCTGATTGGGCTAGAAATATTGATGACAGGAAAAGAACTACTGGTGGAGAATTTCTTTTAGGTAAAATATTGATCTCATGGACAAGAAAGAAACAAAATTGCACCTCACAATCTACAACTGAAGCCAAGTATGTGGCAGCAGCAGTCAATTGTTCTAACATTGTGTGGTTGAAGATACTACTGAAAGGTATGAAGGAATAAATCACTAAACCAGCTGTAATATATTGTGATAACACGAGTGCCATTAATATTTCTAAAAACCCTGTTATGTACTCAAAGACAAAGCACATAGCTATCAAGTATCATTACTTGAGAGAGCTAGTTCAGAATAAAGAAGTGTGACTGGATTATGTGAACACTAAATAACAATTAGTAGATGTATTCACAAAGGCACTACCCAAGGATGCTCATGAGTATCTACATGGTAAAATGGGGGTGATTCCCCTAACTAAGGCTAATTAAGTTTTGTATGGTACTGTTGCATCAAACATTACATTCATAATACTTGACACATTGATGCACAGTAAGTCACACTTTAGGATGTTGACTAAAGTTGTGAAGTTGGACAAGGATAGAAAAGAAAATCAGTCATAATCAAGATGACAGGATCAACATGATACTGAAGATTTACATGATAAAGATTTCAAAGTCTTTGGCATTGTTTTCAAAGAGGGAGAGATTTCCTAAGATTTCCTAGAGGAAGAGATTACCAAGAAGGAGAGATTACATAAAGGAAGAAGTATAAAGAGGGAGAGATTACCTATATAGAGGCTAAAGTTACTATTGAAAATATTGAAGTGATTATCTACTCAGAGGGAGTCTACAGATGATTAGACACAGATGATTATAGTGTGATTACAGACACAGAGGGAGAAATGTTTTACAGATGAGAATCAGAATGAAGCTAAAGATGTTAATGAAGATTTGTTCATATCAAGGAAAATAGGTGAATTTTTGGGTTGTATGGTAACTATGCTTGTTAAATCATTGTTTTAATATTTTGTTTTGCCATCAATGCCAAAGAGGGAGATTGTTGGAAAGTGAAATTGAAAGCAATTGTTATTTTGTCATTACTGTCAAACCTTAACTGGTGAGACTATTGTTATCTATTTGAGTACCATATCTATTGTTGATGAAGAATATTTAACAAGAATACCAAGTGAATGGTTGAGTTAAGGAAAATTAAAGGGTACTTGATCAGTTGGCACTCTGGCAAAGTAATTAGTTGTTTTTCTTTCAAAGACAGTTTTTTTGGTTGTTTTGTGCCGAGCAAGTTTGACTTGTGCTGAGAAAAGTTGCTTGTGCCGAGCAAAGTTGTTTGTGCCAAGCGAAGTAATTTATGACAAGAAAGTTTGTTCAGTGCCGAGCACCAGTGAAATTTGTGAGTGAAAACCATTATGTTGGCCAACATAAAGTAATGGATTAATGATGATATTTGAGATCTCTGGCCAACTTAGTTAATTTTATTGGGATATGTAATATTAATTAAAGATTGATCCATGTCATTTAATGTAGGGTAACTGTAATTATAGCATGGTTTCAAGATTTAATTAGAGACTACTTTGGAGAAGTAAATGTAATGAAATGATGGAATGATCCACCTAAGATCTAAGATCTTGATTAAGCGGAAAAGATTTATCTGACCTAGAAAGAGAGGTATATGATAACCTCAAGGGCTTATTCATTAAGTGTGGAAGTGGAAGTGGATGTATGTATGCAAGAGGATTGCATAGTTGATTTACTGATTGGCATGACCTAGCAGAGAAGGTTGAATACATAAGCAAAGAGTTGGATGTGTGATTGCTTGATAGATTTCCAAGCAGATTACAAGATTGAAATGATAATGCAGGTCATCCATTAAGTTAACACCAGAGCTATAATTGGATTTGAATTTGCAAAGTAAGTTGTATGTATCAGATCACAACTGCTGAATAATTTCTAACCATTGTATCAGTTAAATCCTTTATCAAGGTTGACCTAACAATCATTTGTATAAATCCTCTCACAAGGTGACATTCATGTGGAATTTTCTAAGTCCTATAACAAGGCCACTCCTGACAGGGTGATTAAATCCTTTAACCAGGTCACACCTAACAGTGTATTATTGTAACCTTTAATAGGGTTGGCTCCTCACAGAGCTCAGTTCAAAAGAGTGAAACTTGGTAGCATGTTACTAGTGGTTTTTCCCATATTGGGTTTCCACGTTAAATACTTGTGTTAACTTGTGTGAATGCTTATGGTTGTTTTTCTTTTATGTTTCCACAAGCTAATTACATTAGACAGTAAACTACATGATTAAAGTTGTTGACATATGCTACTACTGCCGAGTAGATCTAAAATATAGAAAGTTTTATTTGCTACATCTAGACCTGAGGATAACTGATTCACCCCTCTCCTCTTAGTTATTCTAAATTCATTCTAACGGTGAACCCACAATAGTGGGTTACACTTTTTCGGAGGAAGAAATTCCTCCTGAAATTCACAAAGAAGGCGAATTTAGATAGTACTTTTGATACAAAGTAGGGACTTTCGATAGAAAGTACTTTCTATTGAAAGTCCTTGAATATGGAAATTTCACTCAATTACTTTCGATAGAAAGTAGTTTTGATCAAAACTAATTAGTTTCGATCAAAAGTAGTTTCTATCGAAACCCTCTGATTAGAGGCCATTTGCAGATGCTAACAAAAATATGCAATTTTCATGGCTTCGGGGCTCAAGAACAGGGCTCAAATGGAAGAATAGGGAGATGTACTTTTTCATCACACAATTACCCTAAATGATCTTTCTAACAAATATAGGTTTGACAATTTTTGAATTAATTAGGTCTATGTTTTTTGGCGTGCATCGAATGTAGGTTTTTTATCGAATATAAACCTCCAAGTTTGACGTTCAATGACAAATAGTTGAAAAGAGAAAAATAAATTTGAAAAATAACTGTGCCCTCCAGCTTTGAGTCTACTTTCTATCAAAAAAAAAATTGAATCTTGATAAATACACAAGTTATAAGCTATGCAGTCAAGGTATGTCAAAATTACGGTTTACTCTACTTCAAACGTTCATAAAATATGCAATAATCATGATAATGTCATCAAACCAATTGCATGCCCTCTATATGGATGTTACAAAACCAAATTCAAAAGAAGTGCATTGATATATATTTTAGAAAAAAATTTATGCTCTATGAAGTCAATGTAACTTTTTGAAAATGATGTTTTCAGCAACATAGCAGTTTTAGTGGGAGAAAAAAAAATCATTCAAATAAATTCAAAAAAAAAGGAAAAAAAATATTTAGAATCTAGACAGAAAATCCTAAAAGACTCTAGTTTACTTCATCTTCTGATTTCGAACGCTTTAACGACAATATGCATCTGAATTTGAAAGTTTTTTTTCAAAATGTAGACTTCAATGTCCGTTTAGGAAAAAAAGTATAACCCACTATTGTGGGATCACCCATATATATATATATATATATATATATATATATGGTTAGTGAGGATCCATTTTATAACAATAGTAAGATCTAAATAAACAAAGATAGTTGCATGTACAATCAGGTTAATCCATTGTTACTTTCTAACAATTGTAGCAATGATTCAATTATCTTAACATAGTAGACTTAACAGTCTTTTTTAAATCCCCTCACAAGGTGACATTTCTATATTGAAGTATTTGAAGACCTATAACAAGGTCACTCCTTGCACGGTGATTAAATCCTCTAAGAGGGTCACACCTAATAGTGTGTTATTGTAACCTTTAATAAGGTTGGCTCGTAACAGGGCTCACTTAATAAGAGTGAAAAATAGTAACTAGTTGCAATTGGTGGTTTTTCCCATATTGGGTTTCCATGTTAAAATCTTGGTTTCATCTATGTTCATGCTATTTACTTTATATTTATGTTCCTGCACATAATACCTAAAAGGATAATTACTTTATATATCTTAATATTGGTTGGTTCTCCGAGTAACAACATAATATCTTAATTGATCGAGTGACAATGATATATTGTTTTAAGACATCTAAGGGACTTGGATTTGTTTTTGTAGTTACTGATTCACCCCTCCCCTCTCAGTTACTCATCTAATTTCCAGCAAGAGGTTGGATGGGTCAACCTATTATAACACTTTTGACGGAACTCAGTTCTAGACTATTTGTAAGGTCCTAAACTTTCCAGATCCAAGCTAGTTTAAATATTACCTATTCAGGTGCATATAGAAAAAGAGGAAAATATTGTGTAGAAAGTGATTATCCTTAATCAACCACTGGTTGAGGAATCAAACTTGAAACAAAAATTAAATTACATGAAAGGAAATCTTGTAAATGTAAAGTAGATATTGATCTACCATGTAAATGCATATACCTTCATAGACATATATTGAGATGGGGATGTCTATGAATATTTTTGTATCTTTCTTGAATTTAGTTGTATGTAGTCTTTGATTCTTGGAATGTAGAGAAGAATCAAGGATTCCCTTCACAAACGCATAGATCCATGAATACTCTTCAAATATCTTCAATGTTTTTATGCTTTTCTTAACCCTTTCCTTTAAGAATATATGGATGAATGTATGTTGACAAACAAAGGGTCTTATTTCTTTATTGTAGTCTCCTCTACTTCTCCATAATGGGAGAGAAGCTTGTTAAAATGGATAATATTGCCTTCTAGGATTCTTTGAATGCTTCACAACTTTCTTGAGAATGCTTGGAGGTGAAATTGCAACATAGATCCTAAATTATGTGTCCCTTGATGTCTAAATGAGAAGTAGGTTTGTACTTCTCAGAACATTCAAAAGCTCAAAAATTGAAGGAGGTATATGGGAATCTACAAATGTTACTAAACCAATAAGATGAAGTCCTGATTCAAATATTGGGGAAGAAACTAGTGAAAAGGTAATTCTTGGTAACCTCTTCCCACATGTTCTAAAGACTTAGAATTAGGGATAAATTAAGGCTAATTTACCCCTAAAGTGGACGAATTGGTTGGTTTTGACCAAATTGATGACTTTGATGATACAAAATATTTATTTTTATACAATTTTGAAAGGGTTTTAATTATGATAAAATGATTTGAATTGATTTGGGTGATTCTAAATCAATTTTTATGACATTGATAAGCTGATGAAATGATTTTAATAGGTTTGATAGGGTTTTGAATCAATTTTGGAGGTTTTGATAATGATTTAGAATGATTTTGAACATGATCAAATTGACCAAAGTAATTAGGTTTTTGACACAAATTAGGGATGAAAATCAATGATGATGACACAATATTGATTAATTATTAAGACATGTTCAAAAGGGGGGCTAGGTGTGAACCATGTTTTAACATCTACATTTGTATTGAAGACAAAAATGAGAATCTGTACTTTCTAACTCAATGTAATGAAAGATGGTTGTGGCACAAAAGATTAGGAAATGTGAAATTTTATAGCATGATCAAAATTAGCAAGATTGAAGCTATTAGAGATTTGAAAAAAATGTCAAACCTACTAATATTGTTTGCAAAGAATGTCAAATTTGAAAGCAGACAAGGAGGAATTTAAAAAAATGAGGATTATTTGTCTAGAAAACCTTTAGAGATAAATCATATTGATCTATGTGGACTGACAAGAACTAGCTGAATCAATGCAGAAAGGTACTTTAAAATGTTAATTAATGAGTCCTCTATAATTCCTTGGGTTGCATTTCGAAGAGAGAAGCCTAAAGCATTTAAAAATTTAAAAATATTTAAATTAATGGTAAAAAGTAAAATATATTATAAGATTAAATTCTTAAGACCTGATAGAGGTGGAGAATTCACTTCAATGAAATTTAATAGTTTCTATGATAAGAATGGAATAAGAAGACAATTGTTATATCTACTTGGGCTCCTTATAAGAATGGAGTGGTTGAAAGGATGAAGAAAACTATTATCAAAATGAATAGTACTATGTTAAATAATGGTAATATGACCAATATATATTGGAAGGATGTTGTGCATAGTACAGTATATCTTACTTAAAAGGGTTTAGATAAAACAAAAACATACAAAGAAACCTTATGGACTGTGGTATGGAAGATCACTTACTATGAGATACTTCAATATCTTCAGAAGAAATTTATACATTAGAAGAGATGGAGGTGGATTGGGAAAATTTACTACAAGAGAAGTTGAAGGAATTTTCTTGGGCTATGCAATAGAGAAAAAGATTATAGGTGTTACAATAAGAGGCTAAACAATGTTGTTGAGAGTGAAAATGTAAAGGTACGTGTGGATTGGATTCATGTTACTCCGGTAGTAGATAGCAATGTTGAGTTTACACTATCTATTTTAGATGTTCTCAAAGAAGAAAAAGAAGAACAAAACTATTGAAGAAGCGGAAATAGAACTCATTGCAAAGAAACTTTCTAGATATGTTCTAAGGAATCATTCAGAAAATCAAATAATTGGTGATAAAGATAAGGGTGTTGAGACAAAGAGAAGGATTTACAGATCATAAGAGTGGATAAACTATTACTTTCTATCAATAAGTAAACCTAAGAAATATTATGAAGCAATAATGGATGAGAGATTGATTAAAGCAATTGAAGACGAGCTAAATCAAATAGAGAAAAATGAAACTTGGGAACTTGTACCTAGAGTGGTGGGAAAATATGTGATAGAAACCAAATGTGTATTCATAAAAAACCTTAATGAATGAGGAAAAGTTACAATAAATAAGGTTAGATTGGCATGTAAAGGATATTCATAAGTTGAAGGGATTTATTTTGAAAAAAAAAACTTAATTTTTTTATGGCTATGATGAAAGATATAATGATTTTTCTTTCTTTTGTTGGTTAGAAGCATTTCAAGGTATATCAAATAGATGTAAAATAAAACTTTGTGAATTGATAAATTCAAGAAGAAGTGTAAATAGAGAAACCCTAAGGTTTGAAGCTTTCATAAAAACCTGTTATGGTATATAGATTAGAGAAGATACTCTATGGAATAAAACATACACTTAGGGCCTGGTATGTAAGATTGAATAAAAATCTTATACACAAAAAATTTAGAAAAGGAACTACTGATAGTAATATATTTTTCAAGATAGAAAGTGACAAAATGCTTATAGTTGAAGCATATGTTGACGACATCATATTTCGTTAAGAAGATGAATTGTGTAACAAGTTTTCTTCATTGACTAGTGATTTTTCATTCTTTTTTGTATTACAAGTTAGTCAGTCTAATGATGCAACATTTATTATTAGAGTAAATATGTAAAGGAGATGGTGAAGAAGTTTGGTATGTGTTATTGTAAACCTATTGCAACTCATATGAATGTTAGCTACACGTTAAGAAAGATTGATGAGTCTCTTGAAGTAGATCAAACAAAGTATAGAACAATGATTGGTGGAATGTTGTGTTAGTATGCAAAAGTACTAAGAGGGGGAGTGAATCAGTGTAGACAAGTACTTCAATTTTTTTACCACCAATCTAACAAAGCTAATTAGCAAGTTCGACCTAATGACACATGCAATTGATAATATCATATAGAAGTAAAAAACATCAAACATCCATAACATTATCACACATGACACTTAGATTTTTCACGTGGAAACCCTTGTTATGAGGTATAATACCCTTTCAAGGGTTAACCCTACTAAATATGACTAGTACATTGTTAGAAGTTCCAAAATACTTGTTAGAGTCTACCTCACTAGAGGATTTCACCCTTCAACTAATAAGTTACCATGTTAAAAGATTTATAAGAAAGATATGTTCGGATCTTCTCCTTTTCTTTCTAATGCTATATTGATATTTTCTTCTTCAATCTTTGATCTCTTCACTTCAAAATATGATCACAAACCTAAATCACATGATTTAGATCTCCTTATATATTATGTTCTTAAGTGGATTAAGACCTAAAAAACCTTCCATCAAAGTTGACAAAAAATATTTTCCAACCTCCTCAAAATAAAAATAAATCATACCTAATATATCGTCCCCAAACGTAATATCCATTTTTATAAACAATAGCTGATCTCAGATCCACAGCCTTAGCTGATTTATCATGAAAATTTTATCGGTTACCCAATAGGTACATTGTCTTCCACATTAAAACATAATTCACTCAAAAAAATGAATCAGTTTTCACAGTCAGAGCCATGGATTCCTCATACCATATAAATGTCTCCTCTAAGATTGCATCTTCTAATTTTATCTATACCTTGACCACTACCAATTAAAATTACAAAAATTGTTCTTCTTATACACCTTTTGTACACTGGTCAACAAAGGTAACTATTTCTCCCCTTACCAATCATGTACAGATCTTACCAGTAACTCCAATCATATTAATGTTGGTCCCACTAAGAGGGAAGGTTGGGGGGGGGGGTAAATCCAATCAATCAAGCTTAAACACTTAAAACTGAACTCACCGATTCACTCGGTAATACTGCATACCGTAAATAACAAATTCACCAAATAACTCAATAACATAAGAAACAATACATCTCATAGATGTAAATCAATCATTCAAACTTATCAACATTAGATTAACTTAGTAGACATCATATTTAACTCATTGACATGGGGATTTTAATGAGTAACCCCAATTTGGGAAACAATCTCTATGGGAATTGTAACCCACAATAAAAAATTGTACCCTTCTGAAGTATGCTCGGTTTAGAACTTATCGTGTTAAAGATTACAAACACATTTTCTAAATGTGACCCTATTAGGGGATTTACCTTTGATCTTTTAACATCTACACTTAGTTAGGAGTGGCCTTGTTATAGGTCTTAAACACTCTTTTGGAATATCACCTAAGTATAGGTTTTACAAATAGGATGGGTAAATCCACTCGGTTAACAAAAATTTATTTGTTACAAATATTAATAAGCAACAATAAAATTTCTTGTTAAATAAAAAAACTACTTTTTCTTATGTCAGATCCTTTATGCTCAATTGAATATAAGCATTACAACATTACAACATTTACACTCTGTGTATTTCTCATTCCTTATATAGACATACTTTTTCCTCTTAATCTCCTTAGTTTGATTTTTTCATTTATTTGCACTCAGTCATTGGATCATCTTCTTCATATTTCACAACTCAGTAAACCATCTCATGTTTACCTCAGAACTTGTACTTTTATTGGAACTGTCATAATTCTGTTTAACCACTTGATCTTTTCCTTAGATATTCTCATTAAATTTTCCCATACGTAGATATTTTAAAGAACTTCATATAATTTATTTCCTTATCCATCTCATCATCACTTCGCATTAAATTTGATTTTATCTTCATTTAATATAATTTAGTATCAGCATACCGTACTCGGTAAAACTTTCTTTGCAACTCGGTAACAGACATCTTTCACTTCTCGGTGTCTAACTCAACTTTCATTCTCAATAATTGTAACCAAATCACATAACATTCTACCAACTAATTCAGTCAAGCTAGGTAAAGTAACTTTTTCCATCATAACTTAATTCATTTCAGGTCCTGACTTGATCAATTAAATGTACTAATTTGATAAGATCAAATATATAGTTGAAAAAACTATATCATCGTTAATTCTTCATTGTCTGATCTATATTTGTCACCCATTTAACTTCTCCTCTTAATATATGGTAACATAATAAAAATCAATTAATCAATTGCTTGACTTCAATGCCAAAATAATAACTAATCTAATCATTTCTACAATCATGATACTAAGTATCACTCATTATTCATTATCTCCATCAAATATTCATCAGTTAATCAACAATCTCCCTCTTTGGCATAGATGGCAACCACTATAACAATGTAATAGCAATTTATGATGACAGCTCTCAAAGACATAATTGTTCTCCCTCTGAGTTGATATATCTATTTCCACTTTGATATTTTTTATCTGAATCTGTTTCTATAACATACATGATGAATCTCCTTCATGATTAAATATTATCAATTCATTTTTCTCCCTCTTTGACAACAATGCCAAAAGTCATACTCGTTAAAACTTGTTCTAGTAGTGGATTATACCTTGCATGTAGTCATAAATCATTACATAAATAAATCTTTTCACAACTTCAAGAATCACCTAAAGTGCTTCATACTAACATCAATTCAGAAATAAATATTGTAATGAAATATAGAATTGTTGCATCATGCATCATGCTCTTTAGTTAATATTAGATAGGGGAAGAAACCCTAATTTACCCCTGAGATACTCAAAAACGTCTGTAGGTAGTGGCTTTGTAAAGATATTAGCCAGTTGTTTCATTGAATTAACATATTCCAATTTCACATTCTTCTCTTGAACTTGCTCTCTCAAGCAGTGATATTTGATAGAAATGTGCTTGGTCTTTGAATGCATAACCGGGTTCTTTGATATATTAATAGCACTTGTATTATCACAAAAAATAGTAACCGGATATGCGATCTCTTCTTGCATACCTTCAAGTAATTGTTTAATCCATACCATGTTTTCCCAATTTATAGCAACATCAACATATCCAACCTCTGCACTAGATTGTGAAATACAACTTTGTTTCTTTCTCTGCCATGTAACCAATCTTTCACCTAGAAAGAATGCAACTCCACTAGTACTTTTTCTGTCATCAACATTTCCAGCCCAATGTGTATCAGTGAAGAATTGCATATCAAAAGTACCTCTTTTTTTGTATAATAAACCAAAATCTTACGTGCCTTTTAGGTATCTCAAAATTCTTTTTACAACAGACATATGTGTTTCCTTCAGATTAGAATAAAACCTTGCAAAAATTCCAACAACATGTTCTATTTTAGGTATGATGTGAACAATATACTACAGTTTACCAATTTGGGATCAGTAGTATTATCCCCCTCTTTTGTTTCATCCTCTTTAGATAATTTAAATCTCGTAACCATTGGTGTTCAAATAGGTTTGGAATCTTCCATACCAAATTTTTCAAGAATCTCTTTGATATACTTGGCTTGTGTAATATAGATTCCTCTAGTAAATTGTTCTATATGTAGACCTAGAAAGAACTTAATCTCTCCAATCCTTTACATCTCAAACTCTTTTCACATTTCATTCACAAATTCTTTACATAAAGTATCGTTGCCTCCAAAAATAATGTCATCAACAAAAAATTCAGCAATCAAAACTTTATTATGACTGTCACAATTTCAAGTAAATATTATTGTAATCACTCATTCTTTGAAATCATATTTTGATCAGATAAGAGTGTAATCTCTTATACCATTCTCGGGGTGCTTGTTTCAATCCATATAAAGCTTTATGTAACTTACATACCTTGTTCTTGTTTGTGTTCTCAATGAATCCTCCAAGTTGCTCAATGTATACTTCTTCTAAAAGTATCCCATTAAGAAAAAAAGACTTAAAATCCATATGATATACCTTGAATCCTTTGTAAGAAACACATGATAGAAGCATTCTAACACCTTCTAGTCTAGAAATAGGTGCAAAAGTCTCTCAATAGTCATTTCCTTCTTTTTGTGCATAACCTTTGCAAACCAATCTATCTTTATTTTTGATAACTTATCCATGCTCATTGAGTTTGTTTTTGAAAATCCATTTAGTACCAATAACATTTTTGTCTTTGGGCCAGGGTACTAATGTCCATGTCTTGTTCTTCAAAATTTGATCATACTCTTCTTTCATTTCTTTCATCTAATCTTCATTATCTTGTGTGTCCTTAACTTTCTTAGGGTCAAATGTAGATACCAAACATTGTCTCTTGCCTTGCTTTTAGTCATCACTATAACGTCCTTATTTCCAATAATATTTTTTGGGGAATTGTTCCTTCTCACATACTTTGCCAAAATAGGCTCAGCAACTCTCAGTTCTTTAATATCAACATTCGGTTGTAGAACTCCTTGTTCATCTTCCTCCTTAGTAGGTTACCTCAGGAAGGTATCAGGGGCATCATGTTGTACATATATAAACTTCTCATAATCTTTAGGCTCCTTCATACTATATTTATCATTCCCTTCTGCAAATTCATCAATTCTTGCATTTGCACTTTCCACCATTCTATTAGTAACCTTGTTCAAACATTTATAAGATTTAATCCTTCTAGAGTAGCCCATGAATATCCCTTCTTTTCCTTTTGAATCAAAATTTCCTTCTCTAGAATATTATAGAATATACAATTTTCTCCCAAAATTTTTAAAGTAACTAACATTAGGTTTGCGTTCATACCAGATTTCATAAGGTGTCTTGTTGGTAACTTCCTTCATTTGTACTCGATTTAATGTATAAACATCAGTACTCACAACTTCCCTCCAGAAATTTTGTGAAACTCCTTTTTTAATCATCAGTGTCCTTGCACAATCAACAATAGATTTGTTTCTTCTCTCAACAATCTCATTCTATTGTGGGTGTCCTCAACATTGATAAATGTCTCTTAATTTCATTCTCATTACAAAATAATGTAAACTAATCAAAAGTAAACTCACCTCTGCTGTCGGATCTTAGACATTTAAACTATCCTCAAGTTTCTTTTTTCAATTTGGACCTTATACCTCTTAAAAATTTGAAATGCATCATATTTTTTGGTTAAAAACATTATAGACATCATTCTATAATAATCATCCACAAACAAAATAAAATATCTATCTCGATAATAACTTTCAGTTCTCATGGGTTCACATAAATTAGTATAAACTAAATCCAAAGTTCATTGGGTAACATAAGTCTTTCTTACAAAACTATATTTCATCATCTTACCCATCTGACATTCTCTACACATAGCATTCTCTGGTTTTTCAAGTCTCGGTAGTCCTTTACTCTACTCTTCTTGCTCACTTTGTTAAAATTAACATGGTTAAGCCTTTTGTGCCATAACCAAAAATCTTCAACTTTAGTAAATACACAACTCTTCATAGAAGTATCAAGATAAAATAGATTATCTTTAGATTTTTCTCCAGTAGAAATCAGATTATCCTTTTCATCAAATACTTTCACCCTTCCATATTGAAATTCTATTTGGTGACCTATATTGTTTAGTTGTGCAACACTCAACAGATTATACTTTAATCCTTCAACCCAATAAACATCAGCACATCTTGTGTAATTTAGTAGAAATATAGATCATTTTCATTTCAGAGGATATGGAGCACCATTACCAAATCTAACATACCCTCCATCATGATTTTCAAAGGAAATAAAATTAAGTGTGTATAAATCATGTGATGTGAATAACCACTATCTATAATCCATGTTTCATTCTTACTTACATTTTATATTATGGTTCTAGGTTCTTCTTCATCAGAATCATCTTTTATAGAGAAATAAATAACTTCTTTTTTATCATTAATATCAAAATAATCATCATCACTTAGTCCTTCATCAGCAATATGACAAGATTTATTAACTCTATTTTCATAGTGTCTGTATCTCCTAAATCTATTTTCTCTTTTGTCCTTATCTATTTTATCCTTCTTTTCTTCCTTATCTTTCACTAGAGAGTTCGATGCAAAGTGACCAACTTTATCACAATTAAAAATTTTCAAGGGTAACTTACCTCGGTATTTTCCTTTGCCTCTTTGTAGCCTTCTAGAAAAAAATGCTTCAAATTCTTTTTCATTCTCATCACATTCAGTAAATAACTCTTCAAGTCCTTGAGTGCAACCATAAAATATCTCACTATCACTGCTCAAATATCCATCTCTAGCAAAAGCTTCCCTAACCTTTCCAATATTTAAATTACACTTAAATGCAGATTCAATCCTAGAAGTAGTAAACATGGTATTCTCAAAATCATTCAGGTCAAATGGAGTTAACTTACTAATAGTAGCATCTAGTGAAATATTGATCCAGGGAATAGATATTAGCTCTTGTGTAGTAGATACATGAATAACATAACTCGATAGCAGGGTTATCAACATTTTTATTGTAACATCATCCCCCGTTATGATACCACCAGCTCCTCTGATAGAATTACCAGTCTGCTAAAGTCTTGTGCTATATTGTATTATGTTCTCTCCTTCCTTCATTCTCATAGAGTCAAATTTTACTCTCAAGATTTTTTATTTAGCCTTTTGAACCTATTGATCTCCATCATAGGTCAAAATAAGCTTATCCTACACTTTTTCAAACTAGTGCAGCCATCAAGCTCATCATATTCCTCGTTGATAAGTGTAGATGCAATCTTAACCATGGCTTGTTTTTGTTTTTATTTCTGTCTTTTCTCACTGATAGTCATAGATGCAGTAGTCGGTGCTACATATTCATTATCAAGAAAGTGAAGTCTATATTCTCCTACTCTAGACACATGCAATCTCATTCTACTTTTTCATGTAGAGAAATGATCCTTATTCAGCTTTGGTACTTCCCTCTTATAAATCTTTAGATCTTGACTCAAGTCCTTTTAAACTTATCATTTTAGAGTAACTATGCTTTGATAGAAATTGCTGGTCCCATTGAGGGGTGGGGGGGGGGGGGGGAATCAGAAAAATTAAACTTAAACACTTAAAACTGAACTCATTGATTCACNGGGGGTGAATCAGAAAAATTAAACTTAAACACTTAAAACTGAACTCATTGATTCACTTGGTAATACTGAATACAGTAAATACACAATTCACCAAATAACTCAATAACATAAGGAGAAATACATCTCATATATGTAAATGAATCATTCAAACTTAGAAACATTGGATTAACTCAATAGAAAAAATATTTAACTCATTGACATAGGATTTAACAAGGAAACCCAATTCGGGAAAAACCTCTATGGGAATTGTAACCCACAATAAAAATTGTACCCTTCTGAACTACGCTTAGTTAAGAACTTATCCTATTAAAGATTAGAAACACTTTTGCTAAATGTGACCCTGCTAGGGGGTTTACCTAATATCAATTAAGATATTCACTGTGTTAGGAGTGGCCTTGTTAGAGGTCTTAAAACACTCTTTTCGAATGCCACACAAGTCTAGGTTTTAAAAATAAGATAGTTAAATCCACTCGATTAAGAGATTTCTAGGTTACAAATATTAATAAGAAACATTAAAATTTAATCTGTAAATATAGAAACTACCTATTCTTGCATGAGATCCTTTATTCTCAATTGAATAATGGCATCACTTACTCCATTGATCTCTTTCTCAGACTATAGATTCTTCAATCTGTCTTTCTCTATTCTACTTGGTAAATATTGTTCTTCTTCTTCTTCTTCTTCTTCTTCTTCTTTGTTCAATTAACCAGCTTAATTACAATCTATGTATTTCTCATTCCTTATATAGACATAATTTTTCCTCTTAATCTTTTGAATTTATTTTCCTTCATTTGTGCTCAGTCGTTCGATCATCTTCGTCATATTTCATAACTCGATAAACCATCTCACTTTTACCTCAGTACTTGTACTTTTCTTAGAACTCTCATCATTATGTTTAACCTCTTGATCTCCTTCTTATATCTTCTCATTGAATTTTCTCATTTGTAGATCTTGTGAAAAAATTTATTTAATTCATTTTCTCATCGATCTCATCATCTCTTCACATTAAATTTGATTTTATCATCATTTAATATCAGTATACTGCACTCAGTAAAACTTTCTTTACAACTCGATAACTGACTTCTTTCACTGCTCAGTTTTCAAAATCATCTTTGGTGCTCAGTGCTCGATGCTCGGTAACTATAACAGACTCACATTACATTCTACTGACAAACTCAGTCTAGCTCGGTAAAGTAACTCTTTCAGTCATAACTTAATTCATTTTAGTTCCTGACTTGATCAATGAAATGTACTGATTTGATAACATCAAATATATAGTAGAAAACAACTATATCATTATTACTTCATCATTTTTTTTATTTATATTTTTCACCCATTTAACTTCGCCTCTTAAGATATGTTGACAAAATAAAAATGAATTAATCAATTGCTTGACATCAATGACAAAACAATAACTAATCTAACCATTTCCAAAATCATGATACTCGGTATCACCTAGTCTTCATCATCTCCATCAGATATTCATCTTTTAATCAAAAATTTACTAATCATGTTTCCACCAAAGACAACTATTTATGTATCTTATTATGGATGATCTTCAGATCTCCTACAAAAACTACCATAATGAAAAAAATCATACCCTCTGGAATTGATGGAAAAAACTTTGTATCAACTCAAATCTCTTCTATACACAACTATGTAGGTATTCACCTGCACTATACTAATACATTCTTTGACTCATTCAACTCATGCTCCCCCTTACCCTATTCACACTCTCTCTTTCTCTACTCATACTTATATATCTTCTCCTTTTTGTCAAAAATGACAAAGGATCACCATAATTACATCCTGTCAAAACAATCCTTGAAGTTTGTCTTTTCTATCTCCAATGAATTCTCCCCTGAATCTGGTAAGCACTCCATAGATAGACTCTTCCCATGTATTACCAATCCTAGTGCCTCCATATCATTCAAAGTACTCACCTCTAGTAGACTTAATGTGGTTTCTGCATCTCTCATATTCTATTGTATAAGATATATTATGGGAGATAACTAGGCCTACAACTCCATAAGACTTATAATTCTTTTATCTTTCTCTGCTTGCAAATTATTCATTTTGTGTGAATTTATTTTTACGTTAGTGTAACATAAAAAAATAATCAATGTTTTTATTTTATTTTAGAGAGAGAGATGTGTTGATGATATGTTACCAAAATGTAAAGGAGAGAATTTTGGTTTAAGAGGGTTTGAATTGTTAATTGTTATTTGTGTTGATTGTGATTAAGGGAAGATAAGATGCTCCTTTCCTTCACCCTCAAGTACACAAATAGGAGATCCAATTTTGATCAACCCTAAAGGGTTAATACACAAATGAATCCAATATTTGGAAAGAGACCAAGAAAGGGGATCTTAAATTCTATAAATTGATTGATTAATATGATTAATGACAGTAATTGAAAAGAATAGGAGAAAGTACCAACCTTCCAAAGTGGCAGATTAAAGATTGTTGTTTTCTAAGATCTGTAGACTATTTCTGGAGATGTTGACAGTTGATACAAAACTGGAAGACAGAGATGGACAAAACCCAGAAATATTTTTTCATTCTGATGTCGTCTTATGAAAATGGTCGACCCTATACCACTTTTTCCAACTCGATCTACTCAACTCTGAAAGTGTCCCTGTTCGCACAGTCTGAAAGAAATCCAAAAAGGGTATCTAGATCTAGCCTCAAATTTACAGTCCCAAAATTGTACCTACAGTAAAAATGTTTGTTTTTTGGGGGAAAGGGGTTTGCCTTGGTCAAACCCCGGTTTTGGAATTAACCTTATAATATAATTGAAATTGTAGAGATAAACAAAGTAAACACATAAATTCACCTTGCTTGTAATATCCTTATGGCAGATTCAAATCCTTGGATCCACAAGTATGCTTCAAAACATGGAATGTAGAATGGAAGGATGTCTTCAATCTCTTGCTTGCAGATCTCCAACACCAAGTCTTGAATGGATTCTTGAACTTGACAAGGGCTTTGGAAGAAGATGGATGGAGAGATCATCGAAAGGGAACTTTTTGGCTTGAATCCTTCAATGGCCTCCAATCGATCTCCTTCATGCTAATGGATGTTTGAATGCTTGAGAATAGATGGATACTTTCTTGAAATATTTCTCCTTAGCTTTCTTGAATTGCATTTGAAAATCCTTCTCAATTGTGTAATGATGCTTGGTGATGGTTAGAGAAAATGAGAGGAGAAGGCTCCCTTTTAGATGAAATTAGGGCACAATCTTCTAAGGAGGCCTACAGAGGATAATTAAATCATCATTTAAGCCTTTACCCCTAGGAGAGGACCTATATTAAATATAATTTAGGAATCAACCAATTTGGAACCCTAAACAGCCGACCCGGAAGCGGGAGAAATTTTTTTGTGAAGACCGACATCCTGAAAACCAAAAGTTCCTGGGATTTGGACCCTGGGACAGGGTCAAGGTCAGCCCTGTCCTAGGATAGGGTCAAGGTTGACCTTATCCTAGGGCAGGGTTGAGGTTGACTCTATCCTAGGAGGTCAACCCTGTCCTCAAATCCCAGGATCACAAGTCAGAGACCCAGAATGCAGAATTCAGGTCATAAAATGGAGGTTAGAAAGGCAGGTCAGGGGGGAAGCCATGTCAAGTTTAGGAACCCATTCAAAGGCACTTTTCATGACCCCAAACCACTCACATGGAAGGATAAACTAGTCTCCTATGGAAGTGATTCCATTTTTTGACTATACATTTAGCCCACACTTTATCAAGAGTATGAGTTCAACGCAAACTCTTGGTAAAGGAGAACATACAGAAAAGACAATCTTATTAAAATCAAAAGGGATAAAGAAACCCTCAAGCCCCCAAGGGAATCGAGTCCTTATCATCCTTAAGATCCTGATAAGAGAGACATCACTTAGTTAAGAAAGGCAAAAAAGAGTGTGATTATCTCGCCCAATGAGAACTTATGTCCCATTGTGAACCACACAAAGGTGTAACTAGAAAGATGGAGTTGAACCACCTAGTGAATGTGGCTACTCACTAGTCAACCCATCAGGGAGATCCGTTCTTAAAGGGATCAAAGTATTTGTAAATTGAAAATTGGCAGGATCAAGAGATCCGTGTAAATTTAAACTGGAGGGATCAAGAGATCCTAAAAAAAAATGTAAAAATATGTCCATGCTTTAAGGATTAGTTTCTTTTAATCCATAAAGGGAAAAAGTTTTAAATATTTTGAAAACTCTTTTGAATGTGTGTGTGCAAAAAGTGAGTAGATTGTATGCCCCCATGTTAAAGTGATTGCTAACACTTTAACAGGAGCAATGATTTTAACGGAAACATAACCACCTCTACGGATTATGTTTCCACTGTGAGATGCCCCCAAAAGTGGACAAATCATGGGAAATAAAAAATAAACATACATAAGAGCACAAAAGGGATCTACCTAATGTGGGGTTAGTACGTTCATAAGATAATATGTACACATAAATATGATATTATTGCAAATGAATTAACATTATTCCCCAAAGAAAGTAGAACTACAATCAAAAAGGAGGAAAGAAACTTAAGAATTATGAAGAGGAATCTTTTCGGACCACAACTTGAAGACCAAAAAGAATTAGTGCTACCATGTCGCAGATCCAAGCAGATTGTACAAGGAAAATAGTTAAAAATGAAAGCACAATTACAACATAACATGACACAACATATAAAAGAATGTAGATACATATAGAAGAATTGAACAACAGTTGTGATTCTTTTATCACCTTATACCAACAAAGTAACAAGGGTCGTATAAAAGAATCTAACAAACATTTAGAAATACATTACAGGGGAAGAACATTACTAAACACAAACAGGGCTACCATAAAGGGTGAGCCAATGAAGCATGTTGTCAACCTTCCCCATCTTGGCTGATGTTATTTAGGGTAGGTGGAAAACTTGCAAGAGGGACTATATCTGATATAGTAGGAATGATAGACAGTTCCAAACAAGGATCCTCTTGAGAATCTCATGACATAGCTTGAAACATAAACTAAAGCATAAATAAATAGACCATAAAGCAATACATCAAAAAAAATGTGTAGCATGTCTATGTTTTAGTTTTAGTTTAAGTTAGACACAACCTAATGAGCGTACACTTCCCAGAGTTTCCAGTGTAGAAACTAGGGCTTTGATACCAGATGTAATGCCCCACCAGGGAACCCAAGAGAGATTAACCTAAACATGTCACTACGTGTGCTGAATAATTTTTTTTTTAAAAGTTAACATAAAGAAACATACAATCATGCGGAAGCGATTACCATTTATACACATGTCTTACACTCACATAGATTACACGACTTAAGGGTCCCATGACGTTGAATTACTTAAAGCAAAACACAACTAACATAATAACAAAAGATTCCATCTGATTAAACATAACAAATACAACTTACATAACCATAAATGCAATCCTCATGGATAACCATGAAACCACCATAACTCACATCCACTGCACATGTCGCAGGGTATGTAGTAATCCCTCTAAACTACTTACTATTACAATTTCTAGATTAGGTATCACATGTGATACACTAATACAAGATATATAATAATCAAATACATAAATAATGATGAAGGAATATAAAGAGCTCATCTACAATGAACCATCAAGCACCTGGTACAAGGACGTTGAATCTCAATGGATAAAGAATCACTACCACCCGTCCGTGTGGAACCACAAAGGTCCACCCCACCGTGCTGAGGAGATAACAACATATCCCAATCGGATATCCAAAACCAACAAGGCATAACCACTAA
>MU224061.1:2018258-2037581 GCA_018584345.1 Thuja plicata
GAACTTGACAAGGGCTTTGGAAGAAGATGGATGGAGAGATCACCAAAAGGGCACTTTTTGGCTTGAATCCTTCAATGGCCTCCAATGGATCTCCTTCATGAAAATGGATGTTTGAATGCTTGAGAATAGATGGATGCTTGCTTGAAATCTTTCTCCTTAGCTTGCTTGAATTGCACTTGAAAATCCTTCTCAATTGCGTAATGATGCTTAGTGATGGTTAGAGAAAATGAGAGGAGAAGGCTCCCTTTTAGATGAAATTAGGGCACAATCTTCTAAGGAGGCCTAAATAGGATAATTAAATCATCATTTAAGCCTTTAACCCTAGGATAGGACCTATATTAAATATAATTTAGGAATCAACCAATTTAGAACCTGAAACAGCCAACTCGGAAGCGGGAGAAAACTTTTTGTGAAGACCGACATCCCGGAAACCAAAAGTTCCTGGGATTTGGACCCTAGGACAGGATTGAGGTCGGCCCTATCCTAGGATAGGGTCAAGTTCAACCCTATCCTAGGGAAAGTTCAAGGTCAACCCTATCCTAGGAGGTTGACCCTGTCGTCAGATCCAAGGATCACAAGTCAGAGACCCAGAATGCCAAATTCAGGTCATAAAATGGAGGTTAGAAAGGAAGGTCAAGGGGGCAAGCCATGTCAAGATTAGGAACCCATTCAGAGGAACTTTTCATGACCCCAAACCAGTCAATTAGAAGGCTAAACCAGTCTCCTATGGAAGTGCTTCTATTTTCTGACTATATAGTTAGAACTGCATTCAGAATTTGAACTTGTTAGGGGATGAAATTTTTAAACCAAAGCATTAAGCTCCTATTGAGCTTCCTCTATCCTCTTCTCCATATCTTTTGTAAAATATGTAAAATTGGATACTTTTATAAGTAACCGTCTTACCTTATGTAGGATTTCCTTTACTTTGTTCACTAGAACTGCAAGTGACTCTTTGTCTACTGATATAAGCACTTTCAACTTGTTAGATCATTTCTTCTCATACTCTTTCATTGCCAACTTCATTGGTTCATTCTCCAATTTAGGTGCTTGATTAGAAATGACTTTGACGAAAATACCCAACTAATCAATAGGTTTATCTTGTTTGTCATATGCCACATAAGGTACTAGATTACTAATGATATTACTTGCATCTTAGATTCATAGGTAAAGACATTATGCATCAAATTTATATGCTCATCCTTCAACTTTTCATCATCAGCTAGGTTAATTAATTCACCATAGATTTCATCAGCTCCAATATATTCCATCTTATAGCATATGAATGAACCATTGCCTTTTGTTAATAGTACACCATAGGGTATCAGTCCTAGATCAGGCATATGATCATTCTCATTAGCCTTCAATGGGTATAGCCTGAATACAAGTCTTGGCTCATCCACAACCTTAATCATCACAGGAGCATCCATAATGATAGTAATTATCTCTTAGTAGTAACACTCGTGTAGAACCTTCACTCAATAAGGAATAACCTTCAATTTCACTGATAGGTGTTCTTTGACAACCAATACAATTCATTGCTCAAAATATCAATTTACACACAAGAAATGATCATAATCACTTTATAACGTTTACAAATACTCTTCAGTAAAATCATAAGAATCTAAAGTAACAAGAGAGTTTACTTTTTTCATGTTTATATCATTGAGAATGTAGTCATTATTTTCAATGGTCAAATAGTGCTTTCACCTATCACAATGGTTATAACATAAAAACTGTTATATGCACACAAAAAACCAAATATAGCACTTTATCTTCACAAACATCATTAAATCACCAATAGGCATCTAAATATGCATATTAATCTTACTACTCATTCATTAATAAGGGTTGTTTAGGATTTTTTATTTTAGTGCTCCCCCTAAGTCATATCTTTCCTAGTTCACCAATGGATTCTGCATTTTCCTTGTACCTATGGATCTCTTAGTCAATCCAAAATATTTTAGTCCACCTTTCTTAACCAATGTCTTCTTCTTTTCACTTTTGACTTCATCAACATCAACAATTTTCTTACCTTTGTCATTTGTATTGTTCTTCACCAGTTGGCCTTTCGTATTATTTCTTGCTTTGTATGATCTAGAAAGATGACCCACTTTGTTACAGATATAAAAATCCATACGTGTTTGATTCCAAGGTCCAATGTTTCCTCTATCTAACCTTAATCTATAATTCACAACCATATTTATATTATTTTGTTAAATAGAACATGTAACATTTGACCAATTACCCTGACTATTAGGTTCATGTCTATTGTAATTATATGACCACTCGCTGTTGATCTTTCCTTGTACTCATTAGATTTATGTCCAAACTTATTGCATTAATATTTAGTTCCTTGGAATGCATTAGATGTATCATAGGAGTTATCACCTCTAACATATGAATTATTTGATCTAGCGGAGGACCTCTCTGTCCTACATTAGGACCAATAGGTTTAAGCCAACATACATTAGAAGTATGACCTTCCTTATGAAAATTAAAACATACCAATCTTTACCTTATCTTACCAGTGTTATTGTTCACCTTAGGTATATATTTGTCTTTTTCATTGATGTCCTTAGTTCCAGATGAATTGCCAACTTCAAAGTATGAAAAACCTAGACCTTATTTCTCTCCATTTTTCCTCTAACTAGCAAGTTGTTCATCAAGTTTAGCATAACTCTTATTGAATTTATCTAGTAGATTATTTTGCAACTTTAAGCTCATCTTTTAGATTATTATTCTCTTTCCTTAGCCACTCATTCTTTCTCTAATATGAATAGTTTATACAAATTTTCTATTAGGGTTTCATATTTAGCCTTTAGGGCATCTTCAACAATTTTCTTTGTATCTTCAGCAACACTTCATCCTTCAAGCTCTTCATAAATCCTGATAGATTGAATTTCAAGGTCTCTTTTTAGATTTTCCACTTCTTCATTAATTCTATTGTTCTTATCCATTAGATCCATAATTTCTTTATCAAATTCTTCAGACACACAACCTTCAAATAGTTGCCCAATGTAATCTTGGCTTTTCATAAATCACTTAGTGAGGTCTCTTCTTTTTGCAAGGGATTTCCTCATATTTTCCTTTAGTTCATTAATTACTTTGTTTGCATCCTCAAGCAACATCCCATACCTATAACTCTCTATGTTTCTCTTTAGGTATCTTTTCCTCAAGAATTTAAGGTTCATATCAATAAGATTAAGGCTTTGATACAATGTTTTAGTATGCACAAGAACAAAGAGGGTGGGGGGTTGAATCAATGTAGACAAGTACTTAATAAATTTCACCACTGATATAATAAACCTAATCAGAAACTTCCAACTATTGAAACATGCAACTGATAATATCAAATAGAAGTAAACAAAATCAAGCATACACAAAAGCCTCACACATCACGTATAAAGTTTTCATGTGGAAATCCTTGTTAGAGAAAAACAACCATGGTGGGGATGACACCCACAAATTGCCTTACTGCAGTACAAAGTATTTTCCCTGTTAGGAGCTGCAATACCCTTTCAAGGGTTAACCTTGTTAAAAGTAACTAGTACCTTGTTAGAAGTACCAAAAGACTTGTTAGTGTCTACCTTGCTAGATGATTTCAACCTTCGATTAAGAAGTTACCCTACTAAATGATTTACAGTAAAGATGTGTTAGGATCTATCTCATTAAATGATTTAACCTACTGCAAGTGATAGGAAATAACAATAATAATGATTGGTAGAATGGCACTAATTTCCTATCAGATCCTCTCTTCTCCTTTTCTTTATGATTCTATACTAATATCTTATTCTTCAATGTTTTATCGTTGCACTTCAAAATATGATCACAACCCTAAATTACACAATTTAGATCTCCTTATATATTGTATTCTTAAGTGGGCTAAGACCTAAAATCCTTCCATCAAATTTGGCACAAAAAAATTACCAATCGCCTTAAAACCAACATCAATCATACCTAATACATTGTCCCCAAATGTAATATCCATTTTTATAAATAATAGTCGACCAAGCAGATCCACTGTCTTAAATGGTTTATCATGAAATGACCCAATAGGTACATTGTCTTCCACATCAAAAACATAATTCACTCAAAACACCGAATTAGCTATCGCGGTAAAAACCACGGATTCCTCATACCATATGAATGTCTCCTCTAACATTGCATTGTTTAATTTCTCTTTAACTCAACTACTACCAATTTAACTGACTGAAACTGTTCTTCTTATATAAAGGTGGTCCCACAATAGTGTGTTCCACATTTTGGCCAACTTTGACACTGAGATCAATATTCTGAGAAAAACCTTTACTTTCAAACACGTATTGCCGCAAAACTATTAGGAATTTGAAGACAATGTAAACTAGATTCTTTCAGCATTTTCTTTCTAGTTTCAAAATATATTTTAAAAAAAAAATTCATTTAAATTCATTTTTCCTTCTCCTTCGAAAAGTGGTTTGTGTGAAAAAATAGTATTTTAAGGAGTGACTGTAACTTGGATTAACATAAATTTATTAAAATATGATAATGATGTAATTCTTTTTATTTTATATTTGTAACTTAAATATCTAAAGGATGCAATTAGTTTCATTCATTTTAGGTCAATATTTCATACTTTATTAAGTCCTAAAGTGACAATAACTGTAACTTAGACATAAGGTCACTTGGATCGCTCTAACTTGATCTATATAGACAAATACTCTTTTCCTACATATTTTTCATAATTTTTTTCCCTAATTTACTATTTTTTTCTGAACTGTTGAAGATAGAGGTTGTTAAATGGTCAGACAACCTATCTTTAATTAAACTAAAAATAGAAAGTCACAATGAACTCAATATAGATAAAAATCATAGTCATTGTAACTATTTTTTTGAGTAGCATCATCTTCTATTTGGGTTTTAGAAGATTGTTCTATTTGGTCCTTGATTGAGACCTTCAAAGGGAAAAAATTTGCAGAAATTTGTTGGCTTTGGAGAGGAAGGCAAAATTTAGGGGGTTCGCTTGAACACCCCTTCAAGAAAAGGAGGTTAGAGAAAACCCCCTTCTAGAGAAAACCCCCATGGAAAATTTGCACAAATTGCTTATTTTGTTGTTGATTCATAGGGTTTGCTCGAATTGGATCTAGTTCAAGTGAAGCCCCCATTTCATCTAGTTCACGCGAAGGGGTTTTTTTCCCTTCTCGTGAACACCCCCATTCGCTCAAAGGGGTAAAAATGAAAAAATCCATTCGCATGATTTTTCTTCGTGCCTAAAAGTGGGATATAGCTTTGTAGGATCACCCATATCTCTTGTGCATTAGTCAATACAGGTATGTTTATCTCTTTACCAATCATGTATGGATCTTACTGGTCGCTCCAATCACATTAACTGATCATGTTTCCATCAATGAAAATTGATTATGTATCTTCTTATGACTGATCTTTAGATCTCCTCCAAAAATTACCATAATTACAGTATTTGTACCTAACTGCTTCTAATCTAGACATTATGCAGGATGCCTATTTAGTTTCCATATTTTGAGCTAAATAGAAGGTTACCCATAAGAAAGATGTGAAAATAATTTTAAAATATTTAAAGGGAACATAGGATTATGGTTTATTGTAGAAAAAATAAGGAAACTTCATGTTGTGGGCCTTTATTGATATTGATTAGGCACGAAGTGTTAATCATATAAATATCACTAGTTGTGGTGTATTCTTCTTAGGCGACAAATTGGTTTCATGGATTAGTAAGAAATAGGATTCAATATCTCTATCTCATGTAGAGGTAGAATATATTGTTGTAGTATCCCATTGTACTAAGCTATTTTGGATGACACATGTTGGTAAACATATTGTTCTTCTTTTTTATAACTCTAAAATACCTAAATGTTGAAAAAGCAATCGAATACAACAATTGGGAAATTGTAATTGTAAACTAATTTCCCTCTAAATTTAAAGGTACATCTCCCTTACATAAATGATTTCAGTAAATTTTGATCTTTCCTAATCTAGCAGGAGTATGTTCTTGACCCGAGAATAGAAGAGGTAAACCAAGCTAAACCTAGACAAGAAATAGGTCAGGCAGGATAAATTGAACTCTAAATCTAGCCGATTCTGAGATTTCATCAATCAGATTGAACCCCAAAATTGGTAATGCATGAACAACTATTGAAAATGCAGATGCAAGACTAAAGATTAACGATGAAATGACAATGAATTGATCTATATCACATAAATGTTTCCCAAACTTAGGATAACAATAGATTTTTCCCCTAATTACCTGTATCAAATCATAATACAGAACCCTGGTTCGAATACACATTGTAAATCTAATTTCAAAGAAACATTCAAATTCAACAAAAAGATGAATGTAATGCAATGGAACAGTTTAAAAAATGGTATTCAGAGATGCACAATTGAATCTACATAAATGTTATCTTTCACACCGAAATTTTTCCGACCTTTGTATTAAATTTCAGTATAGTACATATAGAGTTTGAGTCTTGACCGTTAAAAAAAGAGTAACTGAAACAGTTCAACTTGTTTTAAGGAGGAATGATAAAAAAAGTTTTATCCATTACCATATCATCAAAATTTGGTACAAAAGGGGAATATATTTAAGTTTCAGTTTCATTCCCTTTGCCTAATTTAGCCCTATAGGCAGTGACAGCTGTAATAAATCGGATGAGCTCTTCATGCCTGTTGACATGGATATTGGTATATCAGATGAGCCACCTAGAATTCTCCTTAGCCAGGCTCTTAATTGCATTCATCTTGTCTTTCAAATCTTCCATGACTTTATAGATACATCCACTCAATTGTTGGAGTTTTGGCACCTTGTCCAAATGGGTGGAAGACTACTCTGACAGCTTATGCACATAATCACAAAATGATTTCTACATATTAGCCAATCCTATCATTTCTTTGCCTTGTCCACTCATCTGTGATTCTGTGTATAGACCTTGAAGAATCTTAAAGTCTTTACTCTGTTCCTCCTTGACCTTAACATCTACTTGTTGTAACCCTGTCTCAACCTGAATGATCATCTTGATTTTAAAATCTAGACTTTGAAGCCACCCAATTAGAGGTTCATCTCCTTTTTGCAAAATCTTGGCTTTCAATTCCTCCTTGGTCTTCATCTTTACTACCACATGGAGCGTCACTATACATTATTGACACTTCGCTCTCTCAGATGTGAGAGTCTGCAAAGTCTTCACAATATTAATCCTTTAAGTTTCTAGTCTTAAGAGAGCATTACCTAGTTGTTCAAAAACTACTAGTCCTTCAGATTTGAGTCTCTTGACCCATCCCTTGCCGATCTGCATGAAGTGCCTATATTCTTGCAATTTGGCTATTATGGCTTGATTCTTCATGGCATTGGGATCGAATGTGGTCTAAGTACATTGAATACTAGAGACTTGGGTGATCAACTGCCAGATGAAATTAGTCAGTTCACTTTCTTTGGCCTTAAGATGTACCTTAGCCATTTTAAGTTCTTCCAACTCTTCTTCAATCAGTATATTAGTGGATTTCCAACAATCCACCTTGGTATCATGCCGAGCTAAACCTATGTCAAATGAGTGTATTTCAAAATCTAAAGGGGTTAAATATTCAAACCTACCCTCCTTTGTGGGTTTCATTACCTCCATAGTAAAGTGCTGGGTTTCTGGGTCGAGAGCCAATGTCGATAGCATCTTTACTTTCTTAGCTTTTGCTGCAGCGGTGCTGGGTTGCAAGGCTCGAGCTAAAGTATCTTTGCTGGGAGATCTTTCTTCTACCCTCTTTCTTTTTCACTCCAAAGTGTTTTCTATCCATGACTCAGTGCTGGTGACCTTGGTGGAAGAGACCAAATCCTCTATAAATAGTTTCCTAATGACTGGAGTGTTGGGTTGAAGTGTTGGCTAGTGCATCTATAGTGATTTCTTTAGTTGACTGCTCAAGTCCTGCTCCTTTGGTGAGTTCCTCTGTCGACCCAAAATCTACAAGCGGGCCTTCTCCACAAGTCTTCTTTGGTTGAAATTATTTTTAAAGAGGTTCATCGCCTCCCCCGGCCGGCTAAGATGAACCTTTGGTTGTAGTTAGGAGTATCACTGAAGAAGTTGTTGAAAAGTTTGAAGTATCTTTTGTCGGGGTATTTCAAGTAGGAGGCTTCCTTTCCGACCTCTTCATTCTTCCTACAGTCCATTCAACCCATTGCTCCATCCTTTTGTAAATGCCACTCATTAGAGTTTGCAAGTCACTGATGAATTGATCTAGCATGGGCTCAGAACTGATAGGAGTGAGCTTTATCTTCTCCAGATACATATTGTCATACATGTGATTTCCATCATCTTCTAACCCCTCCACTGTTATGTTAACTTTGAAATTTTTTATTTTTTCAATAGTTAACCTTGCGTAGAATCTCTCTCTACTCTCCAAATGATCTTTGCAATTGGCCCAGTTGTCTTCGATATCATCTACATGATGGATAGCTCGGCTCATTTGTAGGTAGTCACAAGCATAATTAACAGGATCATATTGTGGCCTCAGAACATCATAGGTTTCTAATGAAAACCTCTTTGAGAATGTCTTTAGAACATTCTTTGCCTTAGACTAGGACGTACAACTGTAAGCTTTGATAGTCATGGGGAAGTCATAGCCTTCCTTCCTTGCATCAGCGTAGATCAAATTCACTTGAAGCGCTTGTCTCATCACCTCCACCAACACCATCATATTACTAGGATATCTTGGCAGCTTCAAAGGGAAGTCATCGAATATTGCAAGACGAGTGTATGAGAAATCCCCAAATTGAATGAAATAACATCCAAACTAGCTGATAAAAGCCATGGTCTTGGGAGAGAATCCCCTTTATGGGAAACCTTGTAGCTCCCTGCACAGTCTCATTGTAAATGCATCATTAACTCAGAGCTACTCAGCATAACTATTGTGCAATTGCAAAGAGGGGAAAAATTCATCGCTCTTAACATCATTAGGAAATTCCTCTAATCTAGGGAGTCCTGGCCAAATTTGGATCATGGCCAATATACACATTAAAACTAAAGAAATATAGAATTTATTTTGTTTTTTAGCTCTATCTAGGGCATTGGCCATATTTTCACTTACCTTAAATGCCCAGTCAATAAAATGGTGTTGAGAACAGATCACCTATACCAAGAGGAAATGATGATCTATGAAATTGAGTGCCTCACTCTCACCTCTGATCCTATGGAGTAGCACCAGGATGTCTATGATTTATGGCTTTAGGTTAGTGACATATAGAATTTTAAGAAGCTTCCCTTTGGCAATTCTAGGCTCTTGAAACCATGCCTTCATTATCTCCTTCTTCCAAACTAACTTCTTTTCTATATATTCGGTCACCACCCGACTATATTTCATTTCTGAATACTCAGCTTGCTTTGGGATGCAAAGCAAGTTCTGAACTGGTTCTCTATCGATAGAGAGTAGCACCATGTCATCAAGAAAGAGGATTTGTTTGGTGTCTAGGTTGTATCAAGCTATTCATTCTTAGATCAGTTCTAGGGCCTAGACAGCTATGGGAAAACCAGCGGCCTTGACTAACCCACTCTCCTTCAACTTCTCAATGATAGGGTGCATTTGATCAGCTTTCAATCTATCCTGAAAGTTCTGCATATCAAAGAAATTCAAAGCGGTGTCTATAATCTTATGCTAGTCAGAGATGATGTCATTTATTCCATTGAATCCCATAAATCTGGAAGCCATGCTTTGAATGATTTGATTCGGGAATTCAGAAGATCTGTCAGGAATGTAGGGGCAAAGAATAATCAATATCAGAGTCTTTGAATTCAAACAATTTTTCAAACAAATGGTAGCTCATGTTTGCAACCTTCAACTGATTTTATAACTTTGAATTCTTACCCCTTAACTACGACTTCCCATGCCACACAAATCAAAAGACCCAAGCATTAATGGAAAAGTCCGTTATGAAGTAAAATGAATTTATTTGAATTAATTACTTTACTCTTATGGGTCGTTGAGAAACATATTTTCACTTTAGTAACCGTAACGGTAACTTTCCTGAGGTAGCATAAAATTACTTTTCTATTTCTAATTTGGGCAGAGAAATGCTTTTGGAGTGCTCTCTGTTCAAAAATCCACCGAAGGAGATTTTAGCCTATTGAGATGCTAAAATGGTACTTGTTGATTTCATCAGCTTTCATCATGACTTGGGTCACTTATGAGAATGATTTCCCTTCAAAAATCCTTCATTTAAATGGTTTGGTGAAAAACGTACCCCGTGGGTTGAAACCCACCTGTTGGAGTAGTGGAGAAGCCATTTTTTGATTTTCCACCAACAAGATTACATCTTATATTTCTCTCCATTTAATCATTCCTTTCAGCCTACAGAGATGTATTTCAGATGCATTAATCTTTCTAAGCCCAAATCATCCATTTTAAAACTATACTGACTACTGAGACATCATAGAATAGTCATCTGTGGAAAATGCACCCTGCTGGTGATTTTTCACCAGTAGAGAAGCCCGAACCCAATTTTTTGCCATTCAAGAAAAATGAAGTATTCAAGCTACATATTTCAGAACCACTAAAGATAAATGTTAGATATCTCTAAAATGTGACCTTTATCAGATTTGGGATCTTAAACATACTTGATTAAGCACGACTTCATATACAAATTCCTCTGGTTTACAAAGGAGAAGTGAAATTGGGAAAATACGATAAAGGCCTCCTAACCCAAGGGGAAATCTAGACTTAGACTCCAAAAATTCACAACACTTTTAAGATCACTACTACATACTAAACATCCACTTTTGTCTAAAGGTATACAAATAAAAGTGGGGCAACAGCTGGCTCTATTTGGGGACTTAGACATTCATATGTCCAAGAAAGGAACTCAAATCTTTGGTTTCACAAATCTCAAACAAAGGCGGCTCACAACAAAACTAAATTGAGATACGAAAAGGAAAACATAAAGGAAGCCTAACTAGGAAAACAAAAATAGGAACTAAACGTAACTATGGTACAATATAGGGGTTATGTGTTTAAAATTCAGATCTGATAGAGCTTCAAATCCTAACCATTATATGTTAGGGGTAGCACCTCACCGTCTGAATACGTCAGTTTAAAATAATTCTTCTAAAATGCCTGATGGATCTTAAAAGGTCCTTCCCACAATGTTTCAAATTTTCCGTGCATGCCTTTGGGTGCCCTGCGCTTCTCCCATAACAACACCATGTCTCCTTCCATAAATTTCTGGGGTCTTCTCTTTTTGTCAAACAAGTTCTTCACACGCATTTGGTGCCTTGTGATGTGATCAACCATTTTTTACCTTTCTTCTTCCAGTTTGTTCATATATAGAATCCTTTTTTCTAAACCATCTTCGTACATGCCATCCTCTAGTATTGTTCTCAGTTTGAAATTTTCTAACTCCAATGGTAATGGAAGACTAGATTCTACCCCGTAAATAATTTCAAAAGGAGATACACCAATGGCTCTTTTGGGAGTCACTCTATCTGCCAAGAAGGCTTCATAGATTTTCTTGTGCCAGGTTCTCTGGTTATCTGCCATGATCCTTTTCATGATGTTTACAAAATTTTTATTGTTGGACTCAGCTTGACCATTCCCTTGAGGGAACTAATTAGATGAATGACTGATCATGATGCCATACTCAAAGAAAATTTCAGTAATTTCTTGAGAGAAAAAGTATGCAGCATTATCCATAACTAACTTAACAGGCACACCAAATCTTACCAGAATGTTTTCTTTGATAAAATCACATACCACCTCCCAAGTAGTTCTCTTAGTTGCTTTTTCCTCCACCCATTTCATGAAGTAGTCAGTCACAGTGATTATGTAGGTATGACTTGCACTAGACATGGGATTTCTAGGACCAATAAAATCAAGACCCCACTGCTAGAAAGGACCCTCAATTACCACCGGTCTTAAGGGTAGTGCTGCCAACTGAGGCTTTCCAGTAAATATTTTTCATTTTTTACATCTCTCTACACAATGGTAAGCATCTCTAAACATTCCTGGATGGTAATAACACTGCCTCAAAATAATGAATGCAGTGACTAATGAGGAGAAGTGTCCCCTAGAGGCTTCATCATGAAACACTTTTAATAGCTTCTCTTGCCATTATCTGTCAACACACCGCAGGAAAGTTCCATCTATAGATCTCTTATATAGTCTATCCTCCCAAATTACATATTTAGAAGCTTTCAGTTTTAGATCTCTTCTTTGCTTCAAATTTAACCCCTTAGGGAATTCACCATATTTCATGAAATACATAATAGTTTCAAACCAAGGGTCTTGCATACTTACCGCCAAAACAAAATGCGTAGCTTCTGGATCTTTATCTACTTGGTTTTCCGTCACCACCTTGCATAATGCATTCCCTCTCACCAATTTGGAGGGCTTGATCTCTATGTCATATTCTTGGGTTTTAGCCACCCATGCTCCTCTGTTGTTACATCTTACATCCTGTTGAGCCAATATGATTTTTACTACAATATCAGGCACATATACCAAAGAGTGAGAGTGTAAAATGTAGAACCTAAAATTCTTTAAATCTTTTACAACTGTGAAAGCATGATTTTCAGTCTGAGAGTATCTCAGTTCATGATTTTTTAGAGGTGTGATCATAAAAGCAATGCGATCTTGAATTGCCTCTCAATTCTCTTGCATTTGGATGGCTGATAGAGTATGTTCAGAAGAATAACAATAGATTATGAAATCTTTCTTATAATCTAGGTGACATAACATAGGAGCATTGGCTATATTAGTACTCTCAAAATTTTGAAAAAATTTGGAGTTACCGAGTAAAAATTTCCCTGAAAGGTCACAGGGAAGGATTACTTTGAATGCATGCAAAAAGAGACCTGATGTTTTTCATGAAATACCACTTGGGGAGTGGGTTCAACACATTTCACTAAACAAGTATAGTGGGAGCACATCTAGACATGTTTTTAATCATATCTCCAAAAATCCAAACTGGGTCAAGCTGAATTTTTAATATGTTTGAGATGACCATGTGTGTATGCTACAAATTATTTTTTTAGAAAAACCCAGATTGAAAATGAAAATTTATGGTCCTCTGAGTATTTGCAGTTGCAGACTAGAATTCAGCTCGTCGCGTAGTCGCGCAAGTAGCTCGTCGGTCAGTCGCGGACCAAAATTGATCTCATCGCACGATCACGCATGATTTTGAAGGGAATGAAAAATCCATGCGATTTGGTGATTTAGCTCATCACGCACTCGTGCAAGTAGCTCATCGCTCAGTCATGGACCAAAAGTGAGCTCGTCGCGCAGTCGCGCATGGGGCTATGCAGAGATGAATTTTCAGAACCAACCAGGAGGTGCCACTTGTCCAATTCTAGTGCACTGTGAGAAAAAAGTATTAAAATATGCATATTTTAAAATTTCATTTCAATTCGATAGTTTGACTATTGAAAAGATTTCAAATATTTCAAAATTATTCAAGAAATGTGCATGGGAAGGCAAAGTTTGCTTAGTGATTCAGGGAGCATTTTTTATCAGAAATATTAAGTGCTATATACCGTTGGAAAGGTCTTGAGATGAAGATTTGGATTTTGCAATCCTTTTGGGTGCAGGTCAGATCATATTTTTGCAGTTGCAGAAGAGAGAAATTACAGATATTTTGGGAGGAATTGACAGGTGTGAGTAAAAAATAATTAGTTTTCTCAACTTCCTCTATATCTGTTGTCTTCTCAATTGTACAGGCATGGTGAAATTAATGCTACAAGGCATATTTTTGATTTTGGTGTCTTTTTTTAGTGTGTCTTTGTTGTGTAAATGTATTGAATCAGGTAGCAAGCTAATAAAAAAGTATTGGAATCCCTTTTTAACATTTGTCTAATGTTTTTATGTCTAGTTTTGAAATCTTGTGTATTAATCTGTAAGGCATGTTAATGCACTAGTTATAAGGTAGCTATGAATTTGTGTTTGAGTTTCTTTTCAGGAGAGAGTCAATCTTGAATACAAATTCTGAAGATTCAAGGCTTGCATATGAATTTGATGTCTAGGTGTTGGAGTGAAAAGAATGATTTATAAGGCACTTCATTTGGGTCCTGTATGTTTGGATTTAGAGGGTTTTCTGAGGATGTATGTTTATATGACTTTGTTTCCCAATAGGTAAGGCACTGGTCTTTGCTTTTTATGTAGTTGTCATCATCAAATAAAAAATTAATTCAATTTACTTTTCTATTTAATGAGCTATGAGTGACTGTCAAATCAAGTGTGAGGGGTAGGAATCCATCCCGTGATTCACTGAAAGAAGTGAATCCAATAGGTACACCCACCTGAGCCTTTGAGCTCGAAGTGTAGGAGGATTGTTTGATCCTCGTTAATTAGCCTTTTCTTTGACAAGGTTAGGGAAAAAAGATAACAGAATGGCGACTCTACTGGGGAATTGCTAGAGTAGAATGCTCAATGAGTGTAGGAGAGTTATTTCCTTTCATTTGTTGTGTTAACCCCAGAATCTAGTTTTAAAAGAAAGAGTCAAGTTAATAGAATTTGGAAGCAGTTTCAAATTTGTGGAAGGATACCTTGGAAGTATTTTATTGCAGTGAATATAAAAAAAATTGTGCGGCTTTGCTGGTTGGAGAGAACCCATAAATAATTATATATGTCAAATGGATCTTGTTGTTTGAAGATTTTCCTCTGCAAGGAGGTGGCGACTCTATGTTGAAATGAACCCAATGGAGCTATCAAGAAGGCTCTAGATCTGCCAGATTTCCAATCAAAGAAATAAGAGCAGCAACTGCAATTCTTTAAAGGTAATCCTTATATTTTCATGTGAAAGAAAAGTTCCTTATGAAGTGAAGTAGCACTAAGAAAAGGAAATAATGGTGATAAGTTGAGATGCTTCTCGATTGTTGAATGTATTCTGTATACTCTTGAGAAGTATGTTTATATTTTGATTTCATGCTCATTTGGAAGAGAGTTTAGTCTTTTTGTAAGAGGGCATGAAAATGGTAATCGATGGATCTGTTGATGTTAAGATGGTATTTGTAATAGTATAAATATCATTATGTATGAGTCACATTTTCTCCCTTACATGATTCAAAGTGTAGCCATGAGTTCCAGTTAGCCTCAACCACATAATTTGAGGAGAGGTTTCAGTAATAAATTGTATGCAGCTCGAAATTTTGAAGGTATTCATGGTTACCCAAATACTTTTCCACCCGAAATCAGAGAAAAATTGCCTAGATTCAGGGGTGAGAGAAATGAGAATGCTGAGAAGCATTGTAAAAATTTCATGGACTTAATTGAAGATTTTGACATTGAATGTGAGGATAGCATTATGAAATTTTTTATCTAGTCTTTGATAGATGATGCAAGATGGTGGTTCTCCTGTTGCCTGAATGTTCTATCTCTTCATGGAAGGAGTTAAGATCATCATTTTTTGAGTGGTTTGGTAAAATGATTAATCCAGTTGCAGCGATGAAGAATTTCATGGAGATAAAAATAAAGGATGGTGAGTTTATCCCTCAATTTAATCTCTGATTTGCAAAAATATTGGATCAAATCCCAATAGAATTCAGAACAAATGATGATTTTTGTTTGTTGTATATTTTGGGGCTTTTGGTAAAAAGATGAATTACTTGTTAAGAGACAAGCAACCCAAAACTTTGCATCAGGCTTTTATAACAGCAATGGGCATTGAAAATAATTTAAGATATGGAATCATTCCAAGGGGTTTTCCATCTGCTAGAATTCATTGTCATAATATATCAAATAGAGTAGATAGGTGTGGATTGATAAAAGAAAATCACTGTCAAAGTATTTTTATCCCTGCTAATCTTAATAACTATGAGTTAAATTTTGTCTCAAAAAAAAATGAGGAAAGTAAAAAGGAGGCAAGTGTTTTATCAGACAATGTTTTTGTAGCCTCAACTAATGAAGTCATATCAGAATTTTTTGATGCTGATAGTGAGGATAAGTATGAGAAATCGGTTGAGGAAGAAGATCCGTGGATTCACAATAGCTCTGATTTTTGTGCAGATAAAGTGATGGTTTATATGCAGCCATCTGAAGAAGATGAAGACATGCCATATGCTGGAAATGATTATGAAGTTACTGTAGGCGGGTCAATGTCAGATTTGTATGAACCAACCTTTGAAATTTTTCAGCAAGATGTGTGCCAAGATAATAATAATGGACTGCCTGATTATTTATTTGAACCACAGTTTGAAATGTTTGGTGTGGAGTTGGGAGAAGATTCAGATTCTACTTCAGTTTATTTGCTTCAGCCAGTGGTATGTTCATTTTTGCAAGCATGGGGTGATGATGAAAGTGTTGATGCATTATCATTTAAAGATGTTGAAAAGAATCAGCAAGGACATGTCATCTATCAGACAGAAAATGAGTCTTTTCTTTTTCCATTTCAGCATGTTGATGTTTCTCGGGATGAACTAAATATGAAGCCACAAGTGGTAGTTCATCATGATTCAATTGAGTGCTTGCATAATACACATTGGATGGAATATGAATCTTTTTCCTTTGATGTCCAAGCATTACTTGAAGTAAATCAGCATCCTTCTAGCCATGTAGTGGATTTGGAATGTTTTTCTTTTCAGCTAGTTGGAAATTTAAAAGAATGTGACAGCCTTCTGTTACATAGTGATCAACACATTTTTTACTTTTGTGATTTCCCAATACATATTGACAGTAAAAGTATTGATTATTTTATATGTGATATGCTGAAGATTTGTGGCAGTGTGTTGGATCAAGCAGATGAAAGTGATGTTTTTAGTGTACCTGTGTTTCATGGAGATGAGAACCATAATTTTGATAGGGGTAAGTGTTGATTTCAGACAAGGAAGGGCCTATGGATTTTGTGAGTAATGTGTACATTGTATAGTTGATTTGTTTTCAGTTGTGTGTGGTGTGTGGCTTTCAATAAGGATTTCTAGAAAGAGAAAGGAGAAGATAGAAGAGAAAAATCTGATTTGTTTCATTGAATGGTCTGCTGTACCAATGATTCTAAATTCTCTGCATGCCCACATGGGGCATGCGTCCCCAGATAGAGCCACTGTTAGTACTCTTAAAATTTTGAAGAAATTTGGAGTTACTGAGTAAAAATTTCCCTAAAAGGTCACGTGGAAGTATTACTTTGAATGCATGCAAAAAGAGACCTGATGTTTTTCATGAAATACCACTTGGGGAGTGGGTTCAACACATTTCACTAAAAAAGTATAGTGGGAGCACATCCAGACATGTTTTTAATCATATCTCCAAAAATACGAACTGGGTCAAGCTAAATTTTTAATATGTTTGAGACGACCATGTGTGTATGCTAAAAAATTTTCTTTTAGAAAAACCCAGATTGAAAATCAAAAGTTAGGGTCCTCTGAGTATTTGCAGTTGTGGACTAAAAATCAGCTCATCACGCAGTCATACAAGTAGCTCATCGGTCAGTCACAGACCAAAATTGAGCTTGTCGCATAGTCGCGCATGATTTTGAAGGGAATGCAAAATGCATGCGAGTTGGCGATTTAGCTCATCACGCACTCGCGCAAGTAGCTCATCGCTTAGTCACGGACCAAAAGTGAGCTCGTCACGCAGTCGCACATGATTTTCAAGGGAATGCAAAATGCATGCGAGTTGGTGATTTAGCTTGTCACGCACTCGCACAAGTAGCTCGTCGCTCAGTTGCGGACCAAAAGTGAGCTCATCGCGCAGTCGCAGAGGCTATGCAGAGATGAATTTTCAGAACCAACCAGGAGGTGCCACTTGTCCAATTCTAGTGCACTGTGAGAAAAAGGGATTAAAATATACATATTTTAAAACATCATTACAATTCAATAGTTTGACTATTGAAAAGATTTCAAATATTTCAAAATTATTCAAGAAATGTGCACGGGAAGGCAAAGTTTGCTTAGTGATTCAGGGAGCATTTTTTATCAGAAATATTAAGTGCTATATACCGTTGGAAAGGTCTTAAGATGAAAATTTGGATTTTGCAATTCTTTTGGGTGCAGATCAGATCAGATTTTTGCAGTTGCAGAAGAGAACAATTTCAGATATTTTGAGAGGAATTGATAGGTGTGAGTAAAAAATAATTGGTTTTCTCAAATTCCTCTATATCTGTTTTCTTCTCAATTGTACAGGCATGGTGAAATTAATGCTGCAAGGCAGCTTTTTGATTTTGGTGTCTTTTTTTGGTGTGTCTTTGTTGTGTAAATGTATTGAATCAGGTAGCAAGCTAATAAAAAATATTGGAATCCCTTTTTAACATTTGTCTAATGTTTTTATGTCTAGTTTTGAAATCTTGTGTATTAATCTGTAAGGCATGTTAATGCACTAGTTATAAGGTAGCTATGAATTTGTGTTTGAGTTTCTTTTCAGGAGAGAGTCAATCTTGAATACAAATTCTGAAGATTCAAGGCTTGCATATGAATTTGATGTCTAGGTGTTGGAGTGAAAAGAATGATTTATAAGGCACTTCATTTGGGTCCTGTATGTTTGGATTTAGAGGGTTTTCTGAGGATGTATGTTTATATGACTTTGTTTCCCAATAGGTAAGGCACTGGTCTTTGCTTTTTATGTAGTTGTCATCATCAAATAAAAAATTAATTCAATTTACTTTTCTATTTAATGAGCTATGAGTGACTGTCAAATCAAGTGTGAGGGGTAGGAATCCATCCCGTGATTCACTGAAAGAAGTGAATCCAATAGGTACACCCACCTGAGCCTTTGAGCTCGAAGTGTAGGAGGATTGTTTGATCCTCGTTAATTAGCCTTTTCTTTGACAAGGTTAGGGAAAAAAGATAACAGAATGGCGACTCTACTGGGGAATTGCTAGAGTAGAATGCTCAATGAGTGTAGGAGAGTTATTTCCTTTCATTTGTTGTGTTAACCCCAGAATCTAGTTTTAAAAGAAAGAGTCAAGTTAATAGAATTTGGAAGCAGTTTCAAATTTGTGGAAGGATACCTTGGAAGTATTTTATTGCAGTGAATATAAAAAAAATTGTGCGGCTTTGCTGGTTGGAGAGAACCCATAAATAATTATATATGTCAAATGGATCTTGTTGTTTGAAGATTTTCCTCTGCAAGGAGGTGGCGACTCTATGTTGAAATGAACCCAATGGAGCTATCAAGAAGGCTCTAGATCTGCCAGATTTCCAATCAAAGAAATAAGAGCAGCAACTGCAATTCTTTAAAGGTAATCCTTATATTTTCATGTGAAAGAAAAGTTCCTTATGAAGTGAAGTAGCACTAAGAAAAGGAAATAATGGTGATAAGTTGAGATGCTTCTCGATTGTTGAATGTATTCTGTATACTCTTGAGAAGTATGTTTATATTTTGATTTCATGCTCATTTGGAAGAGAGTTTAGTCTTTTT
>MU224061.1:2038810-2059656 GCA_018584345.1 Thuja plicata
ACACATTTTTTACTTTTGTGATTTCCCAATACATATTGACAGTAAAAGTATTGATTATTTTATATGTGATATGCTGAAGATTTGTGGCAGTGTGTTGGATCAAGCAGATGAAAGTGATGTTTTTAGTTTACTTGTGTTTCATGGAGATGAGAACCATATTTTTGATAGGGGTAAGTGTTGATTTTAGACAAGGAAGGGCCTATGGATTTTGTGAATAATGTGTACATTGTATAGTTGATTTGTTTTCAGTTGTGTGTTGTGTGTGGCTTTCAATAAGGATTTCTAGAAAGAGAAAGGAGAAGATAGAAGAGAAAAATTTGATTTGTTTCTTTGAATGGTCTGTTGTACCAATGATTCTAAATTCTCTGCATGCCCACATGGGGCATGCATCCCCAGATAGAGCCACTGTTAGTACTCTTAAAATTTTGAAGAAATTTGGAGTTACTGAGTAAAAATTTCCCTGAAAGGTCACGGGGAAGGATTACTTTGAATGCATGCAAAAAGAGACCTGATGTTTTTCATGAAATACCACTTGGGGAGTGGGTTCAACACATTTCACTAAACAAGTATAGTGGGAGCACATCTAGACATGTTTTTAATCATATCTCCAAAAATACGAACTGGGTCAAGATGAATTTTTAATATGTCTGAGATGACCATGTGTGTATGCTAAAAAAATTTCTTTTAGAGAAACCCAGATTGAAAATCAAAAGTTATGGTCCTCTGAGTATTTGCAGTTGTAGACTAGAAATTATCTCATCATGCAGTCGTGCAAGTAGCTCATCGGTCAGTCGCGGACCAAAATTGAGCTCATCGCATAGTCGCGCACGATTTTGAAGGGAATGCAAAATGCATGTGAGTTGGCGATTTAGCTCATCACGCACTCGCGCAAGTAGCTCATCGCTTAGTCACGGACCAAAAGTGAGCTTGTCACGCAGTCACGCATGATTTTCAAGGGAATGCAAAATGCATGCGAGTTGATGATTCAGCTCATCATGCACTCGCACAAGTAGCTCGTCGCTTAGTCGCGGACCAAAAGTGAGCTCGTCGCGCAGTCGCAGAGGCTATGCAAAGATGAATTTTTAGAACCAACCAGGAGGTGCCACTTGTCCAGTTCTAGTGCACTGTGAGAAAAAGGGATTAAAATATACATATTTTAAATGTCATTTCAATTCAATAGTTTGACTATTGAAAAGATTTCAAATATTTCAAAATTATTCAAGAAATGTGCACGGGAAGGCAAAGTTTGCTTAGTGATTCAGGGAGCATTTTTTATCAGAAATATTAAGTGTTATATACTGTTGGAAAGGTCTTGAGATGAAGATTTGGATTTTGCAATCCTTTTGGGTGCAGATCAGATCAGATTTTTGCAGTTGCAGAAGAGAACAATTTCAGATATTTTGAGAGGAATTGACAGGTGTGAGTAAAAAAAAATTGGTTTTCTCAAATTCCTCTATATCTGTTGTCTTCTCAATTGTACAGGCATGGTTAAATTAAGCAGCAAGGTAGCTTTCTGATTTTGGTGTCTTTTTTTAGTGTGTCTTTGTTGTGTAAATGTGTTGAATCAGGTAGCAAGTTAATAAAAAATATTGGAATCCCTTTTTAACATTTGTCTGACATTTTTATGTCTAGTTTTGAAATCTTGTGTATTAATCTATAAGGCATGTTAATGTACTAGTTATAAGGTAGCTATGAATTTGTGTTTGAGTTTCTTTTTAGGAGAGATTCAATCTTGAATACAAATTCTGAAGATTCAAGGCTTGCATATGAATTTGATGTCTAGGTGTTGGAGTGAAAAGAATGATTTGTAAGGCACTTCATTTGGGTCATGTATGTTTGGATTTAGAGGGTTTTCTGAGGATGTATGTTTATATGACTCTGTTGCCCAATAGGTAAGGCACTGGTCTTTGCTTTTTATGTAGTTGTCATCATCAAATCATAAAATCAATTCAATTTACTTTTCTATTTAATGAGCTATGAGTGACTGTCAAATCAAGTGTGATGGGCAGGAATCCATCCCGTGATTCACTGAAAGAAGTGAATCCAATAGGTACACCCGCCTGAGCCTTTGAGCTCAAAGTGTAGGAGGATTGTTTGATCCTCGTTAATTAGCCTTTTCTTTGACAAGGTCAAGGAAAAAAGATAACAGGCTATGGCATCCTTTATGCTTTTGAAAGCTTGTTTACAATGGTCATTCCACTTGAAACTCACATTTCCCTTCATCATGTCTACTATGCATTTGGTAATCTCAAAAAAATCTAGAATAAATCTCCTGAGAAATTTTACCTGGCCGAAAAATGATTTCACTCTAGTTTTGTTCACGGGTAAACTCAATTATTTGATTTCTCTTACCCTTTCTAGGTCAATCCTTATCACTTCTTGGGAAAAAATGTGACCTAATAACTTTCCGTCAGTCACGCAGAAGATTGACTTCTTGGGATTTAATAAAATTCCATCTTCTCTACACCTTTGCAATACTCTTCTTAAATCATTTATGTGATCTACTCTTTACTTAGAAAATATAGTAAGATCATCTAGATACATACCAATGGTTTTGTTCTTCCTATCACTAAAGGAAAGGTCCATACCTCTCTAAAAGGTGGCTCCAGTGTTGACTAACCTGAATGACATTCTTTGATATGCATGTTGGAGATTTGTTGTTGTGCAGTTGATTGATTGTATGTTTGTCATTGATGACAACATATAATATACATAAGTGATTCTATATATAGTTATCAGAATGATGATATCAAGCCTTGTGTCAATATATTTAGACTGTAGACATGTTTAGTATGTTATATTCATACACGCAGACTTAGATATGAAGTTTCAGTCAAGTTGTGTAATTATATTATTGGCAGTTACAGTTCTGGAAGAGTATCTGTTTAGAGCTGACGTATTTAACGTGTTTCTCGAGTTGTGCCTATCTTCAGGATATGCGTGTGTATATTCATGATTATTTATGAGTTAACTATTTTTTTTTAAATGCGCCTATCATGTAACATTAGGATCATGCTATTTCAGATGATTTTGTGAAGCTGACTTAGTGAAGCGTCACGTCTGTTCAGTTTGTGTTGCGCAGATGTAATATTGTTTACATGCTTAGTTATCCTAACAAAGATGTTTTTGAAGTGTTTCCAAGAGATGACATGAGCCTCTACTTCAAAGAAGATACTTATAGTAGTTTGTTTGTAAATGCAAAGTGTGAATGATACGAAAAGAGATAGAAAATGTACAGAGCAGAATATCAGTTGTGGTTCATTCATCAAGATTCTATGTGAAGAACCAGTAGAAGATTATAATACACTGGAACTAGTCAAGATAGTAGGTATACTCTACAGTTAATCATCAGATATAGTGCATATATTTTCTACAGAAGGTTGTAGCCTTCACCATTGAAGTAGTGAGCTTTTGGACAGTGAGTCCTCACCCCTAACAGGGTTATTTGTAAAATACTCCTAATTGGGTCAGACCCTTAACCAGGTCACTATACTTATTGCTTTGTAAAGAACAATTCCTAACAGGGTTGCAAGATCTTCTAACAAGGATTACTATAAACAATTATAGTTCATTGTGGGTGCTAATTCCCACCATGGTTTTTACCATTTGGTTTCCCCATAATCAAATTGTGTGTTGTGTACTATGTTGTCTGAATGAGCATTTATTTTATTTTATTCTGAAGTTAATAAGAGAAAATAATTAAAGTTATTGATAACTGATTTACCCCCCCCCCCTAGTTATCCTTTGGGACTATTCTAACAATTGGTATCAAAGCCATGTGCCTTGGAGAAGAAGCCTAACAGCTTAAGGTAGATTAGATGTATTACTTCAGAAAATAATGACCTAAGTTTGATGGAGAAAATTATTTGGATTGGAAAAACAAAATGATAACCCATCTACAGTGTGTTGGTTTTGATATCTTTGAGATAGCCACACAATAATTTGTTATTCCCTCTTTAAAATATTTATCAAGAGATGATGCTACTAGTAAACAGAAGGATACATTCACAGCTAATGCAGTTGCCAAAGAAGCCCTTATAAGTGCACAATCAGAGAGTGAATTTTCCAAGATCAAGAAATTAGACAAGGCATACATAATATGGAAGTATTTAGAAGACATGTTTGAAGGAGATATTCAAGAAAAAATGCACGCAGGAAGACATAGAAAAAGAAATTCAATAGTCTTGAGATGTTACCTGAAGAGAACATTAGAGCCTACAATCAAAGGATAAATGAAATAGTCTTTGGAATCAGAAACAATGGTGGAGAAATATCAGAAGAAGATATAATAGACAAGTTGTTAACTACCTTAACATTAGACTATGAAAACAAGATAAGTATTCTAGAGGAAACCATGCAATTCTCACAAGATTTCAAGAGAGAGACTTTGATCAGAAAAATCTCTGCATTTGAGATATCAAGATTGAAGACTGAACCTAAAAGTGAAACAAATTTCAAAGCCTCAGTCCATGGTAAGAAATCCTTACACATCTCTAGCCATAATGAGAAAGAAGAAATTCATGAAGAACTAAAAGATATCATTGCTATGATTACTAAAAGAGAAAAGAAAGGAAAATGAAAATATGAAGGATAGCTTCCATTCAAATGTTTTTCATGCAACAAGATTGGTCACTTTGCATCTAAGTGTCCCACAAGAGTCAAGAAGTTCAGACCTGATTACAAACCTAAATATAAGAAGGAATATTACCATGCTAAAGAAGGTGTAACTAATGAAGATTTAGAAGAGGATGAAATTGGATTCATTTCCCTTAGAGACATGAAAAAGTTTCTTGAGGAAATGAACATTGATGATGAAAAGGAAGAACAAGAGTTAGCCCTAATTTCCAAAGAAGACATCAGAATAGATTGGATCATTGACAGTGGATGCTCTCACCATATGACAGGTGAAAAATATAGATTTGTTCATTTAGACAAATACAAAGGTGGTATGGTTAGATTTGGAGATAACACTCCTAAAACTATCATAGGCAGAGGCTCTATCACTTTGGATTGAAAGAACAAGACAAATGATGTTTTGTATGTTAATGGATTACATCATAACTTGCTAAGTGTTGTATAGCTACTTGAGAAAGGTTATCATTTAGAGTTCAAAGACAACAAGTGCATCATTAACAACAAGGATGGAGACATGATTGCATGAGGCTCCAAAACAAAAGGTAATGTTTTTCAGCTCAATTTAGATGTAAGTTTTTTTGTTGCAAAAGTGGATGACAGGTGGTTATGGTAGAAGAGACTCTGTCATATAAATTTTGATAACATAGTAAAGATAAGTAATTTCAAGGTAGTCAGAGATCTTCCAAGTATAGCAAGACTATTTGACACAATGTGTAGGGAATGTGTTATGGGAAATCATGTAAGGAGTTCTTTCAGAAGCAAGCAGAACTCAACTGAAAACAAATTGGACCTAGTACATACAGATTTATGTGGTCCTACCCAAACAAGATCATACTATGGAGAAAAGTATTTCATTTTGTTTGTTGATGATTTTATAAGGATGATGTGGTTTGTGTTCTTAAAAGAGAAGTCATAAGCCTTTGAAAAGTTCAAAATATTCAAAGCTAAGGTTGAGAATGAATCTAGACTAAAACTGAAATTTCTGAGATCAGATAGAGGAGGAGAGTTCACCTCTGATCAGTTTTATGATTACTGTGAAGAACATGGAATAAAAATATAGTTGAGTGCTCCTAGAACCCCACAACAAAATGGGATTTCAGAAAGGAGGAAAAATATTATACTTGATATAGCACACACTATTATGATTGAAGGAAAATTTGCGCACACATATTGGAGAGATGCAGTAAATATAGTAGTCTATACTATCAACAGTACTCATTTGAGGCCAAGCACAAATAAGACACCATATGAACTTTGGTTTGGTAATGTACCTACAGTTAAGTATTTCAAAATTTTAGGCAGCAAATGCTACATCAAGAGAGATGATGGTGTTGGTAAATTTGATGCTAGAAGTGATGAAGGTATTTTCCTTGGTTACTCTACAAAAAGAAAAGCATATAGATGTTTCAATTTGAGATTGAAAAAGATAATTGAAAGTACTCATGTAAAAATTGATGAGAAATTTATGGTTCAAGAGAGGTACTATGAATATGCACCTATGATTGAAGAGGAACCTAGGCCTAGCAGCAAAGATATTGTTATTGAAGAAATGTTTGATTGCATTGATGTCTCATGCAATGACCCAGAATCAAGCAGAGAAGAATCAAAAATTACAAAAAAGGAAGTAACACCTAAGGTTCCTAAATTCACATCTAGATACCACTCTAAAGATGATATGATTGGAGATCTGAGCAATAGTGTGTTGACCATATCAAAAGAAAAAAGTCTATCAATGGATGAAGAGGTATGTTTACTTTCACAGATTGAACCCTTAAGTGTTGAAGATTCTTGTAATGATTCTGATTAGAAGAATGCAATGAAAGAAGAATTAGATCAAACATTTATGAATGAGACCTGGGAATTGGTTCCTACACCCAGTGACATAAATGTGATTGGAACAAAGTAGATCTTCAGAGACAAGATGAATGAAGAAGGTACAGTAGTTAGAAACAAAGAAAGATTGGTATGTAAAGGATATGTGCAGAGAGAAGGAATAAAATACACTAATACATTTTCTCTTGTGAGCAGACTGGAAGCCATTAAATTATTCTTGTCCTATACAACAATCAAAGACTTTAAAGTTTATCAAATGGATGTAAAATAATTTTTTCTGAATGGTGACCTGAAGGAAGAAGTCTACATAGAACAACCTAAAGGATTTAATCTTTCAGATAAACCAGACATGGTATGTAGATTGAAGAAAGCACTCTATAGTCTTAAACATGCCCCAAGACCTTGGTATGAAAGACTTGATGGTTATCTTACCAAGATTGGATTCAAGAAAGGTACAATAGATTGTAACCTATTCACAAGAGAGACACCTGATGGATTAATACTAGTTTCCATATTTGTTGATGACATTATCTTTGGAGGTAATGACAAGCTTAGTGTAGCATTTACAAAAGAAATGCAGAATGAATTTGAAATGAGCATGATTGGTCCTATAAAATACTTTTTTGGACTAAATGTAAAGCAGACAGATAAAGGTATATTCATTAATCAGTCAAAATATGTGAAGGAAATATTGAAGACGTTCAAGATGGAAGACTATAAGCCAGTATGTACCCCTATGATAACAGGAAGGAAGCTTTAAAAAGATGATGATTCCACAGTAGTTGATAAGACATTGTACAAATCTATGATTGGAAAACTCATTTATCTAACTCAATCTAGACCTGACATATCTAATGCAGTTGGAATTGTTGGAAGATTTGCAACTGAACCCAAGTAGAATCACCTAATGGAAATTAAGAGGATATTCAGATATCTAAAGGGAACTATAGACTATGGTTTATGGTATCCTGAATCAAAGAATGTACAACTTCATGTATATACAAATGCAGATTGGTCAGGATGTATTGATGATAGGAAGAGTTCTTCAAGAGGAGAAGTATTTCTTGGAGATAGGTTGGTTTCTTGTATAAGCAAGAAGAGGAACTATATTTCTAAGTCAACAGCAGAAGCTGAATATGTTGCAGTAGCAGTGAATTGTTCAACCATGGTTTGGATCAAGTAGATAGTTAAAGACTTTGGTATTCAGGTTGATTATCCTATTGTTATTCACTATGATAACACTAGTACTATTAACATGTCTAAGAACCCTGTGATGCACGTAAAAACAAAACACATAGAGATCAAGTACCACTCTCTAAGAGAAAAGGTTGCAGACAAAGAAGTGAAATTGGACTATGTGAGAACCAAAGAATAGTTGGTAGATATTTTAACAAAACCTTTATCAAAAGATACTTTTGAGTATCTTAGAGAGAAGTTGGGAGTAATTCCCTCTCCTGAGTCTGATTAGATAAAGTAGCAAGAACATTAGTCCTTAGTGACTAATGAATGGTTGACTACTCTACTTCTAGAGTAGTACATGTGCCTAATTTTTTATGATGACCTTTTCCATTAATGCCAAAGGGGGAGTATATAGTAAGGGGGAGCATATACTCTGGGGGAGTATAAAAAATAGTCAGAAGAACTGAAGCAGTGTAGAGGAATCTTTGATGAGGATATTGAGAAGATTGTAAAAGAAAGAAGACACCATGTGTTAAAGATGTTTTTAATGTCATATGTTTCCATCAATGTCAAAGGGGGAGATTGTTGGAGATTTGATGTTGTGCAGTTGATTGATTGTATGTTTGTCATTGATGACAACATATAATATACAATAGTGATTCTGTATGTTCTTATTATAATGATGATATCAAGCCTTGCATGGATATATTTAGAGTTTATATGTGTTGAGTATGTTATGTTCATACACAGAGACTCAGATATGAAGTTTCTATCAAGTTATGTAATTCTGTTATTGGCAGTTACAGTTTTCGGAGAGTATTTGTTCAAAGCTGACATATTTAACATATTTCTTGACTTGCGCCTATCTTCAAGATATGCGTGTGTATATTCATGATTATTTATGAGTTAAATATGTTTGGTTGAATGTGCCTATAATGTAACATCAGGATCATGCTATTTGAGATGATTTTGTGAAGCTGACTTAGTGAAGCATCACGTCTGTTCAGTTTGTGTTGCGTGGATGTAATATTGTTTGTGTGCTTAGTTAAGCCAACAAAGATGTTTTTGAAGTGTTTCAAAGACCCAAAATTACCCTCTACTTCAAAGAAGATACTTATAGCAGTTCATTTGTAAACGCAAAGTGTGAATGATACAAAACAAGATAGAAAATGTATAGAGTAGAATATCAATTGTGGTTCATTCATCAAGAGTCTATGTGAAGAAGTAGTAGAAGATTATAATACATTGGAACTAATTAAGATAACAGGTCTACTCTACAAATCATCATCAGATATAGTGCATATCTATTGTATAGAAGGTTGTAGCCTTCACCATTGAAGCTGTGAGATTTTGGACAGTGAGTCCTCACCCCTAACAGGGTTATTTATAAAAGACTCCTAATAGGGTCAGACCCTTAACCAGGTCACTATAGTTATTGCTTTGTAAAGAACAACTCCTAACAGGGTTGCAAGATCTTCTAACAGGGATTACTATAAACAAGTATAGTTCATTGTGGGTGCTAATTCCCACCGGGGTTTTAACCATTTGGTTTCCCTGAAATCAAATTGTGTGTTGTGTATTGTGTTGTCTGAATGAGCATTTACTTTATTTTATTTTAAAGTTAATAAGAGAAAATAATTAAAGTTACTATTAACTAATTCACCCCCCCTCTTATTTATCCTTTGGGACTATTCTAACAATACAAAGGTGCCCCATGGAGTAGTAAAGACCATTTTATGCTGGTCTTCTTTCTCGACTTCAATATGGTTATACCTTAAGAAGCCATCTAACATAGATATCATTTGAGCTCTGGCCATGATCTGGAAGAGATAATCCATGTTGGGAAGATTGTAATTCTCTTTCAAGGAAGATTGATTAAGGTTTCTGAAGTCCACACAGATTCTTATTTCTCCGTTCTTTTTCCTTACAGGCACTATATTTTCTACCCAAGTGGAATGATGGATAGGGTATATGATCCTTGCTTTGAGAATTTTATCAACCTCCTTGAATATGGCATCAACAACTTTGGGGTTGTAATTCCTTTTTTTCTATCTGAATGGAGTTGCTTAAGGTTTTAAGGGGATATGGTGTTTGAATTTCCCATTCATTAAAATTTTAAAATATTCATAACTCCAGGAAAAAAAATCTTGGTATTCTAGGAAGAGTTTCATCGCCTCTTTCCTCTCCTCTTCAGTACAACATTTCCCAATGTTGATCATCTTGGGATTATTCTTAGTTCCTATATTCATTCCCTCATATTCGCCAGTAGTATGACCTCTCTCGATTATCTTCTTATTAACAAAGGTGTCATGCCTATTGAAAAGATTCTCAAGAGTGACCAAATGGGGAGGAATGATATTACCTTTCAACTAGATGACATCTGACAAATCCTTCTTTTGATTGTCCTAACAGTCTCCTTTAGTTCTATTAGGAACATCTTTATGGTAGTCACCACCACTCTCTAGAAATAGAAGGAGATTTTGATCATCTTCAAACACTTTCCAATCTTCTACGTTATCAGGCATAGATGGTCGATATACAATCTCCACTTGGTACTTCTTATCTTTGAATTCTAGGTGAGGGACGAGTAGCGAAGCTGACACTGCCAATGAGTCTACCTTGGAGTTCAATTCTATCAGTACAGATTCAATAAAGAATGCATCCAATGCCTCTATTTCATCCCATACTCTGTTCATGTAGTTTTTTAATCTATGATTTTTTACAAAGTATTGATTCTTGACTTGATACATGATTAGCTCAGCATCACCATGAGCTCTCAAGATATTCACACCCTTTTCCTTTGCATAAATAATCCCTAAAAGGAGGGCTTCATAATCGATAGTATTTTTGGTGTTCCCAAACTCCAATTTATAAGCCATGGGCTCACATACTCCATTTGGTGATATTAAGACCACACCTGCACCAGATCCAGAAGATGCACAACTACCATCAAATTCAAGAGTTCAGATTTGTGGTGGCATTTCTTCGGTGCAAAAAGGATTTTCTTCTTCTTCAGGATCCATTTCCTCATCATGATCATTAGTGAACAACATATAGTTACCAAATTACAACTCTTGATACAGTATTTGGGCTTTAGGGTCATCAAATTTCAGCAATATGAACTTAGCTTTCTCCTCCGTTACTAGTTTTATCTTTTTTTTTCCCACTGGGATTAAAGCTTAGGACCAATCCAGCTTTATCTCCCCTCCAAGGTCTCTACAAAAAATCCTGCTTAATAGTAAACCATAACTAGTGGGTATATCAGCGAGCGAGATTGTTAACAACATTTTCTTCTCAGGGTGTGCCATCAGGGCCACTTGAGCATCTTTAATCTGGCCAACCAGGGGTACTGTCTTAGAATCCATAGAGTAACATCTACCATGGGCTTTAGTGAGAGTAAGTCCTAAAGCTTTAGCTACAATTGATGGCATTACATTATCTGAGGCTCTGGAGTCTATTATGCAATTGCTTAACTTGCAACCATTGATATATAATGACACATAAAATGGGTTAGGCTTTTGACCTGGGAAAGTATCCGAAATAGAAAGTTCCCCTTGCTTATTTGGTTTCACAAATATAGACTCATTTTCTATGGTACTCATGAAATTTTGGTTTAACTCTAGATTCCCTTCCTTATAGTAATCTACTAGCTTTCACAATTCTATGGGATTTGAATTAAGATAGTCTATAGGAGAAATCTAAATTATGGAATCTCTACAGAATTAAATAATGTCAAAAGAGCTTTGCTCCTTACCTGGTTGTAGAATTCTCACTCCTTGATTGGCCTCCTTAGAATAGGAGGTAGATGCCTCATTATTTTTAAGTGTAGGTGTCGAAGTAGGGATTTTATCCTTCTGACTGCGGGTAAAGATTGTATAAGAGGTCTTGTCTATAGTGGTGTAACATGTTGCTTCTTGTTCTGAATCTGATTCATAATATAAATATAAGTTTTCATAGTTGTCATGCGAGTATGAATCAGGTTCAGCTGTAGACATTCCAACATTCCACTCATCAGTCTGATGCATTTGCCAAGAATGAGCTACAATGGGGCAGCTCTCTCCATCGTGATATGTTATTAGGTAGAAAGCACACATGTTTCCTTTTTTAGGAGGATCTTCTATAGCTAGCCTCTGTGGTGGAGAAGTCAACTGTAACACCTTTCCATCAGCATTCCTCCCCTCATTGTTTCTCTCAGGATTATCCTGAAATTTTTGCTGGTAGGCATTATTAAATCTAGGAAGTTGCCTCTTGTAGGCAATAAATTCATTGGATAGTTTTTGAATCATCTCATATGATGACGTAGTGTTACTACTAATGACTCTAGATTGTATCTCTCTTTTCCATTTCCCAGATGAGATCATATGGTCTTCAATTTCTACAACAGATCTTTGTGTGGCATCAAAATATGTAGGGTTCACTCTTCTTAGATCATAATTGATGTCTGGTGGCATAGCACTTATGCTTAATTTTTTTAAATTTCCCGTTGTAGGCCTGTCAACTGCTGGGATACAATTTACAAGATTATTGAATTTAGCCATAAAATCTCTCATACTGATGGAAGGTTCTTTCTTGATAGAAGTTAATTGCGTCTATAGGGCATGCTTGTCTTCATCCATTTCAAACCTTCTTTCAAAGGTAGCTCTCATGGAGGCGCAATCTGTGATAGAAGAACTAGGTAAGGGGTGAAACCAATCAAAAGCACCCTCAACAAGGGTCTCAAAAAACAATCTAACAGCCACATCCTCTTCTTGTACTACTAGGATATTAACTGAAGCAAAGAAGGAAGTAATGTGCTCATCTATAGATACTTTCCCATCTCCATAAAATTTAGGAAAGTTCTTTCTAGAACCTGAAGGAAGAGGATTGTATGCTGCTAATTGTAATGGTCCAACTATAGTGGCCCAAGGAAGTGCCATAACTACCGGAGGTAAATAGGGTGTTAGGTTGACAACAAGAGGGGTAACTACTCTATGTAACGTTAATACTTGACAAGTAGTAGGAAAAAGAGATGATTCTTTAGGAGGTGAAGGAGGCCTACTTTTGCTCTTAATATTTCTATTCTTTCGACGGGGTTCTTCAAGTAGAGGAAAATCAAGGTTTACAAGTCTCTCAAAAACTTGGTCTATGTCACCTTCCTTCCTTGCACTCCTGAGAAACCTCTTAGGCTCCAGGGTTACAACTAGCCTTCTAGCATGGCTTCACGCTTAGCTTGACGTTGTGCCCTTCTTATGTTTCTCCTTTGGATGGCTCTTTCATGTGCTTCTCCTCTAGCTTCTTCTTGTTCAAGCACTTGACTAGCATTTCTATAATGCTATGTGTCTCTTCTATATCTCCAGACAAAAGTGTTCAATGGGGAGATGAGATCCTCTTGATCATCTTGAAATCCAAGATTCAATTGGAGCCCAGGAATTACATTTTCATGGGGAAGCACCATCTTTCTCCATGATATGCTTCTGCTATAATGACTATTTGACTCCCCAATAGATTCACCAAAAATTTAGTGGTAAATAGATTGTTCTTCTTTGTTATAACTCTAAAATACCAAAATGTTGAAGAAGCAATTGAATACAACAGTTGGGAAATTGTAATTGTAAACTAATTTACCTTTGAATTTAAAGGTACATCTCCCTTATATGAATGATTTTCAGTAAATTTTGATCTTTCCTTATCTAACATGGGTATGTTCTTGACTTGAGAATAAAAGAGGTAAACCAAGATAAACCTAGATAGGAAGTAGCTCAGGAAGGATAAATTCAACTCTAAATCTAGCCGATTTTGAGATTTCATCAATCAGATTGAACCCTGAAACTGGTAATGCATGAACAACTATTGAAAATGCAGATACAAGACTAAATATTAATGATGAAATGACAATGAATCGATCTATATGAAAGAAATGTTTCCAAAACTTAGGATAACAACAGATTTTCCATATAATTAACAGTATCAAATCATAATACAAAACCCTAGTTTTAATGCAGATTGTAAATCTAACTTCAAAGAAACATTAAAATTCAATAGAAAGATGAATTTAATGCAATGGAACAGATAAAACAATGGTATTCAAACACGCACAATTGACTCCACAAAATGCTATCTTTCACACGAAAATTTTTCTGACCTTTGTATTAACTTTTAGTATAGTACATATAGAGTTTGAGTCTTGACCGTTAAAAAAAGAGTAACCGAAATGGTACAAATTTTTTTTAAGTAGGAATGATAAACAAAGGTTTATCCATTACAATATCATCATAATTTGGTACAAAGGAAGAATCTATTTAAGTTTCATTTTCATTCCCTTTGCCTAATTTATCCTTATTGGCGGTGATAGTTGTAATAACTCGAATGAGCTCTTCGTTCCTGTTGACATGGATATTTGTATATCAGATGAGCCACCTAGATTGATCCTTGGATAGGCTCTTGATTGCATCCATCCAATCTTTCAACTCTTCCATGGATTTATAGATACATCCACTCAACTACTGGAGTTCTGGCACCTTGTCCAAATGGGTAGAAGACTACTTTGACAGATTATGCACATAATCAGAAAATGATTTTTGTATATTAGCCAATCCTTTCATTTCTTTTCCTTTTCCACTTGTCTATGATTCTGTGTGTAGACCTTGAAGAATCTTAAAGTATTTACTCTTTTCCTCCTTGATATTAACATCTACTTGTTGTAACCATGTCTCAGCCTGAATGATCATCTCAATTTTAAACTCTAGACTTTGAAGCCACTCGATTAGAGGTTCATCTCCTTTTTGTAGAATATTGGCTTTCAATACCTCCTTGGTCTTCATATTTACTACCACATGGAGCATCACTATGCATTCTTGACACTTTTCTCTCTCAGATGCGAGACTCTGAAAATTCTTCTCAATATTGCTCCTTTAAGTTTCTAGTCTTAAGAGAGCATTACCTAGTTGCTCGACAACTGTCAATCCTTCAGATTTGAGTCCCTTGACCCATCCCTTGTTGATCTATGTGAAGTGCCTATCTTCTTGCAGTTTGGCTATTATGGCTTGATTCTCCACGGCATTGGGATTGAATGTGCTTTGAGTACTAGGAATACTAGCAAATGGGGTGACCAACTGCTAGATAAAATTAGCCAGTTCAGTGACTTTAGCCTTAAGCTGTACCTTAGCCATTTTAAGTTCTTCTAGCTCTTCTTCAATCACTATATTAGTGGATTTCCACCAATCTAGCTCGGTATCATGTCAAGCTAAACCCATGTCAAATGAGTGTAGTTCAAAATCTGAAGGGGTTAAATCTTCAAACCTGCCCTCCTTCATGGGTTTTTCTACCTCCATAGTAAAGTGCCCAATTTCTGGGTCCCGACCCAATGTGGACAACATCTTTACTTTCTTATCTTTTTCTGCAGTGGTGCCATGTTGCAAGGATCAAGCTAAAATATCGTTTCTAGGAGCTCCTTGGTCTACCCTCTTTCTTTTGCACTCCAAACTATTTTCTATCAATGACTCGACGCTAGTGACCTTGGTGGAAGACACCAACTCCTCTATAAATATTTTCCTAATGACTGGAGGAATAGACTTCTGTCTTGAAGAAAATGGATTTATAGAGGTAGGGGAAGAAGATACCAATCTGATGACTTGAGTAGCCTCTTGATGCTTCTCAACCCTCTTGTCTGATTCTGTAGCCAAGGCATTGGAGGTATCTTCACCCACCTCTACTACAATAGGGGACTCTCACCTTGGTGTATCTTGGGTTGAAGTGTCAGCCGATGCAACTATAGTGAATGCTTTAGCTGACTTCTCATGTCCTGCACCTTTTGTGGGTTCCTCTATCCACCCAATATCTAGAAGCAGGATTTCTCCACAAGTATCTTTGGTTGAACTTCTTTTTCAGGAGGTTCATCGCCTCCCCGAGCTAGCTGAGATGAACCTTTGGTCATAGTTGGGAGTATCATTAAAGAATTTGTTGCAATGTTTGAAGTATCTTTGGCTAGGGTACTTTAGGTAGGAGGCTTCCTTTCTGACCACTTCCTTCTTCTTGCAGTCTATTTAACCCATTGCTCTGTCCTTTTGTAAATGCCACTCATTAGAGTCTGCAAGTCACCGATGGCTTGATCTAGAAATGGCTCAAAACTGATAGGAGTGAGCTTTATCTTCTCTAGATATTTATTTTCATACATGTGATTTCCATCACCTTCTAACCCCTCCACTTCTATGTTAACTTTGAACTTTTTGATTTGTTCAATACTTAACCTAGCATAGAATCTCTCTCTACTCTCCAAATCATCTCTGCAATTGGCCTAGTAGTCTTTGGTATCATCTACATGATGGATAGCTTGGCTAATTTACAAGTAGTCATGAGAATAATTAGTAGGATCATATTATGGCCTTAGAACATCATATGATTCTAATGAAAACCTCTTTGAGAATGTCTTTAGAATATTCTTCATCTCTGACTGAGACGTACAACTGTAAGCTCCAATAGTCATGGGGAAGTCGTAGCCTTTCTTCTTGGCATTAGTACAGATCAAATTCACTTGAAGCACTTGTCTCATCACCTCCACCAGCATGATCATATTAGTAGGATATCTGGGCAGCTTCAAAGGGAAGTCATCGAATCCTAGAAGACGAATGCATGAGAAATCCCCAAATTGAATGAAATAACATCCAAACTAGCTGATTAAAAGCGATGGCCTTAGGAGAGAATCTCCTTTCTAGGAAAACTTGTAGCTCACTACACAATCTGATTGTAAACACATCATTAACTTAGAGGTACTCATCATAACTATTATGCAATTGCAAAGAGGGAAAAAATTTGTAGCTCTTAACATCATCAAGAAATTCCTCTAATCTAGGGAGTCCTGGCCAAATTTGGATCATGGCGAATATATACATTAAAACTGAAGACATATAGAATTCATTTTGATTTTTATCTCTATCTAGGGCATTGGCCAGATTTTCACTTACCATCAATGCCCAGTCAATAAAATGGTGTTGAGAACATATCACCTATACCAAGAAGAAATGATGATCTATGAAATTTAGCGCCTCACTCTCACCTCTGATCCTATGGAGTAGCACCAGGTTGTCTATGATTTTTGGCTTTAGGTTAGTTCCATATAGTGTTTTGGGAAGCTTCCCTTTGGTGATTCTAGACTCTTGAAACCATGCCTTCATTTTCTCCTTCTTCCAAATTGACTTCTTTGCGATATATTTGGTCACTGCTTGATTGTATATCATTTTTGAATACTCAGCTTGCTCTGGGATGTGAATCAAGTTCTAAATTGATTCTCTATTGATAGAGAGTAGCACTGTGTCATCATGCAAGAGGATTTGTTTCATGTCTGGGTTGTGTGTGTGTGATTTTTGTACCTGTTTAAGAAAGACACAACACTTCAATAGATCATTGCACTAGCTAAAAAGTGGTTAGATGAGCATATAAAACCAACTAATATCGACCTATTTATTTCTAACTAATAAAAGTGTGATTCATAACATAATAGCCCTTAGATTATGCTACTATCAGTGACATATATGACTTAGCATGAAATATTTGAATTAAAACAAGATATTTAATCACTAAGCAATGCATTCTAGCTCTATAAATGGACATTATAACAATAAATGGTAATGAAGCTATGAAGTGAAAATGAAGTTATCTAAATCTTAATAGCATAACAATGTAATTTCTAATATGAGATGAAGGCTTATTTTCTGTCAAAAATGTCTTCTATTTATAGAAGAATGAGGAGAGAGAGGGGGGAAAGGAGCATTAATGAGTTGAGGAACTCATTAATGGTGGTGTAAGAGAAATAAATGCCTTGGGCATTTAATAGGCATGGGAGAGACATGGACTTAAAGAGTCTTCATTAATGAGGCATTAATGAGAGCCTTAAAGAAGCATGGGAAGGGTGTAAGAGGATGGCTTGAGAAAGTGGACTTGAAGGAAGGAATCTTGAGATTCCTTGACTTTCTCAAGTGGGTGGAGTTGTTAATCATTCCCTAATGGAATGTGACAACATTAGGAGGTGGGTTAGGATAGAATTAGGATTAGAATTATATTAGCATGGGGAGAATAGGTTGGATGGGTTAGAACCCAGGGTAGAAGTGGTTGAGATAGGTTAGGTTGTGGTTTAGGGAAATATAAATGAAATGTATTAAACTTATTTAATTCATTCAAAAATAGGATATTAATTATTTAAACAATTAATTGTTTTTTAATAATTACAGGGACTATAGCCATTTTAATTTAATTTATTAGGCTAGGGGAATGGGTTTATTTGCAAGTGAGAAATTGATTTAGGGATTTATTTAATTCCTTTTATAATTAAATACTATAGCCATATTTGAATTTGATTTGATTTAATTAGTTTTGAATTGGTTTGAATTGTATGGCTATAATATTTAATATATTTTAGTGATAAAAAAATCACCTAGGACATTAAATTTGATTTAAATTGAATTATGCTAAAGTAACATTGTCATGACATAATTGGGGGTATGATCACATTTAGGAAAAATAGGGTCCATAGTTGGAATAGACCAAATCCAAGTGGTTACATTTGCCCCTCTTTGAATTGATGTGCGAGTAGTGCATTGATTCAAAAAAAGTTTTTTATTTTTAATTCAGAAAGATTCAGAATTTTGTTCTTGGTTGTCGAACAAAATGTTAATGAGATCAGTCTCGCACTTGATCAAATTAAACTGATAGAATTGACTTTGAACTTGGTTTTCATACAAAGGTCAATAAAAGATCTTAAAGATACCAATTCTAAACTTGGTTTTCATCCAAAATTGATAATACTATTTCCAAACTTGGTTGTTGTCAAAAATTCAGTAAGAAGATTCCAGTAGCTTAGTAAAAATCTTTTAAAATGAGGAAACACAAGATATTCAGCTTATGAGAACCAAAGCTTTTTATCCAATAGTTCTGACTTAGTCAAGGAAACTGTTATGCCCTTAGTTTGTTTGATAACAAAGCCATTTTAGTGTTGTTTTGAGAAAAAAATTAATTGATGATAGTATGATCATGCCCCCTTAGGAACAAAATCAAATGAAAAGAATAAAACCCCATTGTTGAAATGATGTATCACTTGCAGGAAGCGGTAAGCAAAAGAAAGAATAGAGTAAAAGAAGTGAAGAAAAGAGGGTGTTTAAGAATAAACATACGGTAACCAAGTTAAGTACATGAAAATGTGACTGGTGAGAACTGATAAAATGATTTCAGAATAAGATTTATGATAAAATGTGCATTTTGACAGATTCTTGGAACAAATGAAGCAAATCTATATTTTTTTGAACTATCACAAAAAGGGTACTGTGTTGCGTAAAACACCTTAGAAACCTTCGACTTGGTTCCTGATTGATAAAAAAGAGAATAGAAATATAGTTTCAGTTTCCTGAGAGGAGTTTCAGAACTCCTAAATAGCTCAAAAGACCAATATATAGCTCAAAAATTACCATTTTACTATTCATTTTCACTTTTACCCATAGTAATTCTGAGAGCTCTGCAGAGAAGATGGTGGTCTCCATGAGGAAGCATCATTTCGAGATGAGCCGTCGATACTGTAACCAGCAGGATTTGGTCTGCTCTAACCATAGACCCTATTTTCCCTAAGTGTGATCATACCCCTAATTATGTCATGACAATGTTACCTTGGTATAATTCATTTTAAATCAAATTTAATGTCGCAGGTATTTTTATCACTAAATTATATTAACTATTATAGCCATATAATTCAAATTAATTCAAACCAATTAAATCAAATCAAATTCAAACACAGCTATAGTATTTAATTATAAAGGAATTAAATAAACCCCTAAATCAATTGTCCACTTGCAAATAACCCATTCCCCTAGCCTATTTAATTTAATTAAAATGGCTATAGTCCCCTTAATTATTATAAAGCAATTAAAGGCTTAAATAATTAATATCCTATTTTTGAATGAATTAAATAAGTTTAATTCATTTCATTTATATTCCCCTAAACCCCAACCTAACCTATCTCAACCACTTCTACCCCTGGTTCTAACCCATATCAACCTATTCCCCCCATACTAATCTAATTCTAATTCTAATTGTATCTTAACCCCCCTCCTAATGTTGTCACGTTCCATTAAGGAATGAATAACAACTCAACCCACTTGAGAAAGTCAACTTTCTCAAGCATGACTTCTCTAAAGGACCAACTAGCCAAGTTGAGCCTTACTCCCTCCCATTCCTCTTAATGAATTTCATAAATAACCCATTAATGGATATTCCCTCTTGCCCATCCCTCATTAATGCCTAAGGCATTAATGGCTCTTACACTTCATTAATGACCTTAGGGGCTCCATTAATGAACCTCTCTCTCTCTCTCTCTATAAATTGAAGTGATTTGGAGCTCATAATAAGCCTTAATTTTTGAATAGTAGTGTTGTTATGCCAAGATTTTGAAGGGATCTCAAAGCATTCTTATGCTATTCATTCCTTCATAGCTTCATACACACTCCATAGTTACTTTCATGCATGGTTATAATGCTCATTTTTAGACTAATATGCATATTTAATAATCAAATAGTTGTTTTAAACTTGAATCTTTTATGCTGGGTTGTTTATGTCACTGGTATTAGCATAATCTAAGGGATTTTATGTTATTTACTACACTCATCCTAGTTAGAAAGAAATAGGTCGATGTTAGTGTTTTATATACTCATTAACCCTTATTTCTCACTAACAGAATGATATATTGAAGTGTTGTGTCGTAGGTAATAGGTGTAGAATCTGATGAAAGATCAGATTCATGCCAAGATCCAGCTGCATGCAAAAACCTGTCACAAGAAATGAAGTGAAAGAAGGAAAAAGCGAAACTCAGTTTTTACTCAAAAGGTGAGAGCAAAAATATTAACTGAATTAAAAAAGGAAAATACAAAGTTCGACCTTATAAAGGTGAACAAACCCTAAAAACTAAAAGCTAGGTTGCGCATTATTAATTAATAACTAATTAATGATGCACCTAAGAGAAAGCATAAGCTAAAAGAGTAATAATACTCTAACACCCCCCCTTAAGCTGAACGCAGGGGGAAAGCAGACCTAGCAAGACTAAGAAAGCAAGAAATGCGTCCCGACAACAAGGCCTGATCAGGTACCCAGTACAAGGAAATCTCTGTAAACCGGAGACAAAGGAGAAAACCCAGTGGGAAAAACCCCTCTCCAAAAAGAGATATAAAAGCAAGCAAAGACAAAAG
>MU224061.1:2066006-2080621 GCA_018584345.1 Thuja plicata
TTTGATTTAGGGATTTATTTAATTCCTTTATAATTAAATACTACAGTCATGTTTGATTTTGATTTGATTTGATTGGTCAAAATTGATTTGAATTGTATGGCTATAATAGTTAATATAAATCAGTGATGAAAAATCACCTAGGATATTAAATTTATTTAAAGAATTATGCCAAGTAGTAACAGGGTCGTTTGGAAATAATCGAGGGTATGATCACACTTAGGGAAAATAGGGTCTATAGTTGTGACAGACCAAATTCAGGTGGTTACATTTGCCCCTCTTTGAATTGATGTGCGAGAAACGCATTGATTCAAAGAAAGTTTTTGATTTTAATTTCAAAAAGATTAAGAATCCTGTTCTTGGTTGTTGAATGAAATGTTGATGAGATCAGTCTCACACTTGATTGAACCAAACTGATAGAATTGATTTTCAACTTGGTTGTTGTCCAAGGGTCAATAATTTTTTTTTTTTAAATACCAATTCTGAACATGGTTGTCGTCTGAAAAATTGATAATATTGATTCTGAACATGGTTGTTATCCGAAAGCTAATAGAAAGCTTCTAGGAGCTTTAAAAATATTATAAAATGAGGAAACATAAGATATCTAGCTCATGAGAACCAAAGCTTTCTATCCAACAGTTCCAACATTAGTCAAGAAACTGTTATGCCCCTAGTTTGTTTGATAACGAAGTCATTTTGATGCTGTTTCAAGCAAAAAATTAATTGGTGATAGTGTGATCATGCCCCCTCAAGAATGAAATCAAAGGAAAAGAATAGAATCCCTCAGTTATAGAGAATAGAACACTTGCAGGAAGCGATAAGGCTAGAAAGAGCGAAGTAGAAGAAGGTGTGTTTAAAATAAACACACGGTTATCAAGTTGAATTACGTGAAAATATGAGTGATAATGATATTTAGATCAAGATGTATGATAAAATGTGCAATATTTACCAATGTGGTGAAGAAAGGAAGCAAAGTCACAAATTTTGAAACTTGTCGAAGAAGGACACTGTGCTGCTAAAAGCGGCGTAGGCACCTTCGATTTGGTTCTCGAATGAAGAAAAGAGAGGACAAATGATTATGTAGTTATTCGGGACGAGTTCTGAAAACCCTAAATGTCTCAAAAAAATGTCTCAAAAGACCCATATAAGCCTCCAAATTGATCATTTTACTATTCATTTTGACATTCAGCTATAGCAATTAGAGAGCTCTGTAGAGAAAATGGTGGTCCCCATGAGGAAATATCATTTCGAGATGAGCCGATGACACCAGCGCCCAACCGATTACCCACCGCCAGTAAGTGCTCGATAAACTACCTTGTGAATTTTGTATTTTTGAATTTTAAGTATTTTATAGCTAGGCAAAGATAAGATCACATCCAAGATTTCAGATCGCATCCTGTGAAACGCGCATCACATCCAGTTTTTCCTGGATCGCATCCAGTTTTTTCTGGATTCTACGTCGCATCTGGGTTTTCCTGGATCGTATCCAGTCCTTTAGGTTTAGTCATCTTTTTAGAAAGATTCCATCAGTGAATTGTATCCCGTATTTCAGGGATCGTACCCTGCATTTAGGATCTTATCATGTTTTTCTAGGATCGCATCCTGTATACGCAATCGCATCCTGCTTTTCCAAAATTGCATCTGGTAAAAGACTTATATTATTTATTTGTTTTGATCTATTTTCTTTCTGTGAACTGGAAATGATTGAGTAGAGTAGGAATATGCCCTCTGTAGTAGATAGAATGCTGATGTTTTGCTGTGTTTATCAAAATCAGACCCAGTTTGAGGTAGTCGCCTTTCGAGGCACGTATCCTGCATGAGTTCTGGTATTGTCTAGCCAACTATCAGATGATGAGAAGAATATTGTGATATGATGTGGCCTATGATCTTTGATAGGTTTACCCGAGATCGGGGTAAATCGAGGGTTGTTGACTGCTCTAGCTGAGAGATGGCAGTCAGAGCACAACACCTTCCACCTACCGACTGGGGAGATCACTGTGACTTCAGAGGATGTTTAGAGGATCCTGCACGTGCCCATGGTGGGACATGAGGTTTTCTATGAGTCACGAGCTAGTGTTGCGATTGGGACTGCTCGGAGGTTCTTCCAGGATGACAGCATAGATTGGAGATATTTGTCATGGGACTATATGGTCGATCACTATGATCGACTAGCTGTGTATTTAGCTGGATTGGTAGGTGGCATCCTTATGCCAGACAGAGGACATCATGGTTTCCTGGTGGGCTGGGTCAGCATGATAGAGCAAATGATCATCCACCACCGATGATTCACTTGGGGGAGCTGTATTCCGGCTCACATATACCAAGAGCTGCATGAGATTGTGTACCACCATACCCACAACATGACTATAGGTATTTTGATTCTTCAGGTATGGGCCTGGGAGCACATCCCAGTGACACGACCGATTGGTGATAGGAAGAGGGATCGAGAGCAGCCCTATGTATATATGTATGCAGGTTTGTTATAGCAGCCCCACCTGGGCAAGGTTGAGTACTGGCGTCATTTATTCGACGATATGACAGAGGTCGTATGGCGACCATACCTAGACTGTGAGGTATGGACATCGAATGTTTGGCAGGTCCCTTTTTTGTGTCAGAGCAGATATTTGATCGGTCATACCAGATATATCATAGAGTGCTTCCTTGTTACCTGAGTTTTGAGACAGTATGGGTGGTGACAGGGCCGGACAAAGGATGTGATAGTGTATGCCCGGATCAAGGATGAGGTGGCTGATTAGGGAGCTCACCTGACTTATGAGGATGCTTCACAAGACATCCATGATATGGTAGCCATAGACTGGGACCTTCACCCAGATGTTGAGGATACAGGGGTATTAGATGGCTATGCTGCAGATATTCTCCAGCATCCATTCCCGAGATTCACAGTGTCACAGGAGATGATTCCTCATATAGAGGAGCCTTTGGATTATGATCCAGAGGATCGACCTATTAGGGGGAGAGGTGGTAGAGACAGAGCTCCAGGCAGACATGGGGGCCGATATGGAGGCAGAGATGGAGGCAGAGGTGGCAGGCATCCTTCCTCGGATGATAGACATGATGGTGATGACCGAGGGGGAGGTGGTGAGGTAGTAGATACTGGCGGTCTGAGTGGTAGTGGGAAGAGATGACCAAGGTATAGGTTTGTGGCCCCCCAGAGAGATCCGGGACCATTACTTACTCTTGAGCAGCAGAGACAGTGGAGATAGAGAGTACAGGAGCAAGACCCTGGCAGAGACGGGGATCCGCTATCAAGATGTGAGCAAGAGAGAGAGGAGATTAGAGCTTAGATTACAGCTTTGGAGGCTAGATTCACCACGACAGAGGCATTATTAGCAGATAGAGATAGACAGCTCGAGCGACTGAGAGCTGAGAGAGACACACAGGCCCAGACGACAGTCCATCAGGGACAGAGGGTGACATATTATTATGCTTTGTATCATGCTGCCGTTCCTGAGGGTCAGAGGGCACCCACTTTTTCACATATTGCCCAGCAGTCAGAGGGAGCCATGCCACCGCCAGCAGAACCATTCATGCCACCTCCTCCTCCTCCTGATTAGGGAGAGGAGGCAGGCCAGAGTTGAGACTGTGCCTTATGTCTTTTTTGAGATTTATACATGTATATTTGGATTCGGCTGAGATCCCATTTTTTTACATTACATTGATATATATATGATTCGTGAGTTTTGGCATACTGATTCTCTTCATGCATACTGACACTTTGTATATGATCTGATACACTTTATGCTGTGACAGTCTTTATGCTTACTGATACTCTTTATGCTTTTGACGTGTATCATGCTTTGTTGTCTCTGGATTCTGACATGTTTCATGTGTAGATGTATCCATGTTGCTTTTCATAGATGTGGTAAATGTATGTTTTGCACATGTGATGATATCTTGATCTTGTGATGAATGAGTTTAGTTGACAACATCATTTTTAAATGTGAATGTGATGAATATATATTACTAATGTGAACAAATGATATCTATGTGAAAATGAAAATGTATGTTTTTCTTTGATTTTTCTAGTTTGTTATGCAGAAATATATGTATGGATGCACTTAGGATGTAAAGATAAAAATGCAATACATGGATGTTTTGCTTTTGTATTTTTTAGATTTGCTTTTCAAATGTATGCAAAATTTATGCTATGGACGATATCAGTAATATAAATGATGTAATTAACTTGATAGTGGTAGAAGAAGATAGAAACCATGTTTTGAGTTTTAAATTACTTTATGTTTGTTATGTACTACTGGATAAAATGCATCAGGCAATCTCTAAATGCTGCTATATGAAGACTCTTAGGACTTGTCACTGATTTAGCAAATATTGCAATATTTTTATCAACATTGGGCACTTTTGAAATGGATACCATCAAATAGTACAACCATCACTAATACCCAATGATATTATGATAATATGAATACTATGTTTTATTGAAATGTCAGAAATAGACTTAGGTACCAAGCCATAGAAGCCAGGACATCAAAATAGTCACCTTCCTTTTAATATACCAGATTCTAAGTAAGGCAAGATTTTTGACCCGCAATGACCTTGAAAATTCATATTCTTGGGTACATTATGATTCATATACCTTAGTGAGAATCTGGATCAGAAAATAGACAAGGAAAGTGTGTCAAAACTCACCGCAGTTTACACATAACCAAGATCGAGATATATGTGGCTATCCACTCATAGTGGAAACTCTTACCATAAACATCCAAGTTAGGTGAAATTTATAGGCTCATATGAAACAATCACCATATGCAGAAAATCAAGAAAAACATTATGCCCCCAATCCTTGCGACTCTTTGTCTTTGCGTAGATGTCATTGAGTAACTAAGAAGACATAATAAATCATAAATTGAGAATCAATTCAATAAAATTTATAATTAATTAGATGCCCCTAGTTGAAAACATCATCAGGACATAAAAGAATCATAATCAATCCATTATCAAACTGTGTGTTTAAGTAGTACTTCGTTCATTCATCTGTCAAACACAGTAAAGATTCATCAATCAGAAAAGTGTAATACAAGTAATATGATGTTCCATGTCTGTGCCTTTTTAGGATAATCTATTCATGTTTGCGATCTAATATGGCTTTGTAGGAATGTTATGTGAGTGTTTAAATGTCATGTCCCATGTCATCAAAAGACACCTTAGTTTTGAGTAAGTGACATTGTTTCATATGTATTGAGAAACATCGTGTTCGTGAGATAAATCATCCTAGAGAAACCTAGAAATCACAACTAACTATGCCAAAAAAGATGCCCCCAGTGCAGAATGACTTATTCCTAAGACGTAAAGATAGACAAAACCCAAGCGAGGATAAGATAGTCCTGTAGGAAAATGAAGTCAGCGTATGAGCACAGGCAAAATTATGAAGGCCTAGTATCAGTAGTGCATTGATAGATGGTGTGTAGAACACAAGTGATGCCTGATTGCTAGGTTTTCACCACTTGGCAAGATCTTTTTCTTTCTTTTTGCTACTAAGATGCCTGTTTTACTAGGTGCTCACCAAGGCACTTTTCTCTTTTTCAATTTTTTTTTCTATTTTTGCTTTTTTGAATATTTTTGTAGTATCAAGGTGCCTATTTACTAGGTTTTCACCAAGGATACCCATTTTGAAGGACCTTTTCCACTGTTTTTGGATTTCTTCAGGATCAATTTTCTAAATGTTTTTGGTGTTTTGTAAGAACTTTTTGGCGGTACAGGCTCTGCTAGCCAAACATTAAGCATAGAACCGCTTCAAATGTAGAGTGTTGATAGGATCTAGAAGAACATCTACCTTAGGTGTAGCTAACTGATAAGCTCCAGTCCTGAAAGTAGCAGTGATAACATAAGGCCCCAGCCAGTTAGGCTAAAACTTTCCTTTCTGGTCTTTGTTAGGCTGGTTTTTAGGATTTTCTTTTAGGACAAGGTCTCCCACCTCAAACTTGCATGGTTTAACCTTCTTGTTGTAACCTTTGGACATTCTTCCTTGGTACACTTTTAGGTGATTGAACGCTTGTTGTCTGCGCTTATCCAGTAGGTCCAGAGAATTTATCCAATCAATGCGGTACTATTCATCAGTAACTAGTCCTTGTAGAGAGATTTGTAAGGATGGGATTTCAACCTCAATAGGTAGTACTGCCTCAATGCAATAGACTAGAGAAAATGGCGTGGCTCCAGTTGGTGTTCTGATGCTTTTTTTATAGGCCCATAGTGCCAAATTTAGTTGTAAATGCCAATCTCTGCCAGATTTGCTCACAGTTCTATGTAGGATCTTGAGAATATTTTTGTTCGATGCCTCAGCCTGTCCATTACCTTGAGGATAATAGATGGAGAAGCAATGTTGAGTAATGTGAAATTGTTCACATAGGTCATCAATGTCTTGGTTTATAAATTGGCCCCCATTGTCTGTTACAATTGAAGAAGGTATCCCATATCTACAAATAATGTAGTTCAGAATGAACATAGCCACCTGTTTTCCAGTGACTTTGATTAGTGGCACGACCTCGACCCATTTTGTGAAATAATCAGTGGCCATAATGATAAACTTGTGTCCATTAGAAGAGTTGGGATATATCTGTCTGACCAAGTCAAAGGCCCATTGCTGGAATGGCCAATGTGTTATAAAAGGTATTAGCTCTCTGGCAGGAGCATGGATGAGACTTCCATGTGTTTGGCATTTAAGACATGCTTTGGAAAATTGAATAGCATCTTTCTCCATTATAGGCCAATAATTTTCTACTCTGAACAAATTTTTAGCTAATGAAAATCCATTCGAGTGTGATCCACATATACCTTCGTGGACGTCTTTTAAAGCTAGATCAGACTCTTCTAATTCTAAACATCAAAGAAGCGTACCATCGAGACTACGTCGATATAGGTTGTTAGTTATGAGGATGTAACGTGATGTTGTCCTAATCAGGGATCATTTCTCATTTCTAGATAGATTGGCGGGAATGGTTTGGTCTTAAAGATAGGCAATAATACTGGCATATCGAGATTGAGCGGGAGTATTTAAGGCATAGATCACCTGATAGTTTGGATTGGAAAAAGTGGGATAGGATATCTCTTCCACCAAGAAGTCATAGAAAAATTGATGTTCCTCTAGTTGTAACATGGATGCCAAGGTAGCCATAGCATCTGCAACTTTTTTTTCTGATCTTGGTATCTGCTGAAAGGTGAGGAAGACAAAGTATTTCCCCAAATCATCAACTAGTTGTTTGTAGGACACCAATTTTTCATCTCGCGTTTGATATTCCCCATTGATTTGATTGATAACTAGTTGGGAGTCACCATATATGTGTAGCTCGATGATCTTCCATTCTATGGTGAGTTTGAGACCATTGACCAAGGCTTCATATTCAGAGATATTGTTGGTGCATGGAAACATTAATTTGTAAGATTTGGGAATCTTATATCCTTGAGGAGTAATGAAGAGAACCTCAGCTCCAGATCCCTGTTGAGTGAATGACCCATCAAAGTACATCTTCCATGAATGTTCGGTGAGATGCATAATTGTTTCATCAGGAAATTCAATGAGTAATGGTGTATCATCCTGGAGTGGTGAATCAGCCAGTTGGTCTGCAAGTACATGTCCTTTGATAGCCCTTCGTTCAATATACTTAATGTCAAACTCACTAAGAATGAGGACCCATTTTGCCAAGCGGCCTGTTAATGTTGTTTTGCTTAAAAGATACTTCAGAGGATCAATTTTAGCTATGAGCTTGACTGTGTGTGAAAGCATATAGTGTCTTAATTTCTATGATGTGAAGACAACTGCTAGGCATGCTTTCTCAATAAGGCTATGATTGAGCTCATAAGCGACTAGAGTTCTACTAATATAGTAGATAGCTCGCTCCTTTTTTGTTTCATCCTCTTGTGCCAGTAGTACTCCTAGGGATGTAGCTGTAGCTGAAATATATAGGAGCAAAGGTTTTCCATGAATAGGCACCATAAGAATTGGTGGAGCAGCTAGGTACACTTTTAATTCCCTGAAGTTGGCTTCACAGTGTTTATCCCAGTTGAATGTAACCCCTTTATGTACTAGCTTAGTAAAGGGTTGCACCTTACCTGCAAGTTGGGACATAAACCTCCTGATAGACTGGAGTCTCCCTTGTAGTGTCCTCATTTGACTGATGTTACGAGGAGGAGTCATTTCCAAAATAGCTTTTACTTTTTCCGGATCTACCTTGATCCCCTTTGCCGATACTATGAATCCTAGGAGCTTCCCTGATTGAACCCCAAAGGCACATTTCTTTGGATTGAGTTGGAGTTGGAACTGTTCCATGTGATCCAAGATTTTTCCTAAATCCGCAATATGAGTACCCCTTTCTTTTGATTTAGCTAGTGTGTCATCAACATAGTCTTCCATGTTTTTGTGCATCATGTCAAGGAATACGGTTATCATAGCTCTTTGATATGTTACTCCGACATTCTTTAGCCTGAATGGCATGACGTTCCAACAAGATGTGCCCCATGCACATGTGAATGTAGTTTTCTCTTGGTCCTCAAGGGCAATCTTGATTTGATTATAACTTGAGAATCCATCCATTAAGGAATACATTTGGTAGCCAGCTATAAGGTCTATAATCATGTCAATATTTGGTAGGGGGAAATCATCCTTTGGACATGCTTTGTTGAGGTCTCAGAAGTATGTGCATATCCAAATAGATTTATCAGTTTTAGAGACAGGGACCACATTGGAGATGCAAGCTGCATAGGCAATGACCTGAATGAATCCAGCTTTTAAAAAATTTTCTAATTCTGCTTTCACCAGTAATGCAACATGAGGATGCATTTTTCTAAGTTTTTGTTTCACGGGCTTGATCCTGGGAGCTATAGATAAGTGATGCATAATGAGATTGGGATCCAGCCCTGGCATATCCATGTAGGACCAGGAAAAGTTGATCTTCTTCTCTTTCAGGAACTCTATGAATTGTACCTTTTCTTTGTCTGATAGGGATTGTGCTAGATGAACTATCTGAGGATCTTCAACCGTGCCCAAGTTGACCGGTTGTGTTGGTTCAATTAATACCGAAGATCTTTCCTAAAAGTGTTTAGGGAGGATATCAAGAGTCTCATCCTTTGGTGCCTCTGACAGGTTTTCACCATTGGATATGTCTTTTCTTTTTACTATTTTGGGATCTGATACTGCCACAGAGTGGTTTTCACCATCACTCCGCTTTTTCTTTTTATTTTTCAATTGGTGACTAAGAAAATTGATATCTTCCTGCGACATTTTCTCGCTCCTCGCATTAGTGGAAGAGGGGTGAGGTTCACAAGCATTAAGGTAAGCAGCCAGGGAGTGGTCATTGGGAAAGTTGAGGATAGGGATAGGGTCTGTTTCAGTCCAATCAATGAGGTCTGGAAGTACCAATTTTAGGGAGTTAGGTTCTGATAAGGACAGCATCGTGTTAGCATCAAAACTGTTAACTGACATGACATGGTCTGTTAAGTTAGTGTCTTCGAGGTCTAGGTCAATAAGAGTGAGATCGTTGTTAAAAGGGTCATTGTTAGGCATATATGGATCGAACTCTAGTGACTCCTCAATAGACAATTCATCATCATCTCTTTGTAAAAGGAGGCTTCTTGCTTGTAGCCTATGAAATTATCGTAGAGTTATATATTCACCAGTTTCTCCATCAATGATCGGAGGAAGGAACTCTTCTTCTGCTTCAGGAGGATCAATGTCATGGATAGGGACATCAGGTCATCTACTAGGAGCTATGGAAGCTACAAACATGTGAATTGTGTCTATCCCAATTTCTTCAGAAGCAATGGATAACCGATCATACTCATAGTCATGGGAGTTTATGACATCATCATTAGATCTATTCAGATACTTAGAAATGTTTATTTAATGGACTCGATTAGCTGATTGTAGATGAAAGTGAGGTAGATCTAGGACATGTGTGATAGTGACCAATTGACCCCAGTTAGGGTGTAAATTCTATGGCCGGGGTTCTTCCTGAGTGATCGTAGCTATGGTGTCTCTGACCTCCTAAATGGGAGGTTGTGCTATCAAAGGAGTGTAAAGATCCTGTGGTACCTCAAAGCTAGGAACATAACATTCTCCTTGATACTATACTATCTCATCTATTTTATCACTCTCTGCTTCAGAAGGTGGACTCTATTTTGAAGGAGGTTTGTTAGTTTGAGTATTGAAGCCTAATCCTATTTTATCTCTGTTGAGGTGGAACTCCATGGGTATAGGTTCAATGATCCCTCATCCTATGTCATTTAGAGGCCATTTTCCTTTGTATCCCATTTTTTTGAGGAAATCATATCCCTTTCCATACTGTTCTGGGGATATCTTTACATTTTTGACCTCAGAGTCCACTGGTTCTCCTTTGTAAATCCAATTTAAGACTGCCTAGTCTTCTGTGTTATCTGAAGAAGACATGGATTCCTTTATCATACCAGTAGCCTTATGTACTTCTGGTTCTTGTACTGCAAGAGGTGGGAATTTTGATGACGGTTTTCCGTAGGATCTTGGTAATACTGGAAGCTCTGTCAGGGAGGGATTCAGGTCCAACTTGTATTCTCCCATACCTGTTTCTTGAAGTTTTAAGGCCTTGCTAAATCCTTTCATGACCATGTCCTTGGTAGTTTCAGGAGTAACTATATCCATAGCCTCCTTGTTGTGCAGGATCATGCTACCTGCTTTAATATTGTTGCAAGCATAGTTTACATCCGCAAGAATTGTTACCTCTATTCCATTATGTGGGAATTTGATGTACTGATGATAGGTGGATGGTACAACTTACATCTCATGGATCCATGGTCTCCCGAGTAGCATGTTGTAGGCTAGTGGTAGATCCAGAACTTGACATATAACAACTCTTTCAATTGGTCCAACTCTGACGGGTAGACAAATGATACCTGGGGAGGATCTCTCTTCCTCATCATATGCTTTGATAGTTATTTTATTTCTAGAATCAATTTTTTTCTCTAAGAGGCCTAGCCTCCTGACAAGATCTAGTGTACAGATATTTAATCCGGTGCCTCCATCTATCAATATGTGTCTAACATGGGATTTATGAATAAGAACTTTGATATGGAAGGGTTGATTGTGTGGATGAATCAATGATTTGTCATCCTCCTCAGAGAAAGAGAGGTAATGTGGCACTAAAATATGATTGACCATCACTTGGAATTTGTTTATATCTATATCCTTTGGAACATTAGCGGCGTGTAGAGCTTGTTCTAGAATCTCTCTATTCACAGTGGATATTTTGAGAAATTCAAAGATGGAAAGTTTGGCAGTAGTTCTTTGCAATTGATCCACCAAGTCATATTTCACTCCGGGAATAGTGACCACATGTTTTGCTCCTAGTTTAGGTATAGTGATAATAGGAACATTGGGTGTAGATTTCTATTTTGGAGGTCCCTTGATTGTAACCTAAGCTTGGCTCTGAGTTACAACATTTGTGGAAGATGAGGCTCCTTTGATGGTGACCATGTTGATAGATTCATTTTTAATAGTGAGCATATTGATCACATTGTCATTTTTGGAATAGGTGTAGTTTACCTCATTACCTTTTCCTTTGGATGTTTTTCCTTGATTGTAATTGGGAAATGGTTTATTAAATTCCATGTGATCTTCATTTGTAGTGTGTCCATCTACCTTGATCTTACTCCCTTCAATGAGGTCCTAGATAACATGTTTGAGCTTGAGACAATTATTTGTCTTGTGTCCCTTTTTTTTGTGGAAGACACAGTAAGAGTTATCATCCCACCATCTAGGTTTAACCATTGGTTCCAAAGGTTTATAATTAAGAATTGTAAGGACTTTGTTATCCACCAATGTTTTTAAGATAGTGTCAAGAGGTTCTCCCAAAGGCGTGAATGTTCTTTGGGGTTTTGAGTTCCATGTTCATCCCTTGTCATTATCATTGTTGGCTTTGGGAATGGGATGTGTTATTTTAGCCTCCTTGCTTGCTTGCATACCATTGGTAAGATTGAATGCTTCATTTTTAGAATTAATATTGGAAGCATCAACCACTCTGTCATTGACAACATTTTTATTTTCCTTCCACCATTTAGGCTTGGAGTTGGAGCTACTGCCTTTGTTTTCATTTTGAAGGGTAATCTCCCCCTTTTGACCATGACTTCTTCGATACGGAGAGTATTTTTAATCATCCTATTGAAACTAGGAGAATCTTGCATTTGTAGAGCATAGCTTAATTCAGGTATGAGGTTATTAACAAAGATCTCCATCTTTTTTGTTTCAGGGATGACTCTTGAATATCGTGCAAAGATCTTCCTCCATCTTTGTTGGAAGTGTGTAAAGGATCCTCCTATTTTCTGCTCCGTATTACATAGATCCATCATGGTGACATCATGTTGAATGTTGTAAGAGTAGTGTTGAATGAATCATTGCATCAACTCCTCAAATGTCTTGACTTTGGGATTTAATTTTGAAAACCACTCCATGGCATTTCCTCCTAGACTTCCTAGAAATAGTCACATGAGATAAGTGGGTTCATGCATATATTCAATGCTAAGAGCACAAAATTCTCTCACATGGTCGTGTGGATCAGTTTCCCCAGTGTATTTGTCATATTTTGGTCTTGCCATATTAGGAGGAAATGGGACCATGGTGATACTCTTATCAAAAGGAAATGAGCAAATAGCGTCCAAAGAGTATTTCATTTTTGGTTTGTCCTTCTCTTGCTTGAGGTTTGTGAGCTCAGTTTATTGTTGATTGAGCTGATTAGTAAGGATGGATATGGGGTTTGGCACCTCTTTTTCTTTGAGATCATTCACATCAAAATTATGGGGTAATTTAACACTCGTGGATGCTAAATGGAGAAAGTATTTTTCTTTGTCATCTCCAATTATCTGTTCCAAAAGTTTGTGGATTCTTTTGCTTTGTTTGAGATTTTCGTATTCATCTTCAGGGATTTCTTCATCACTATCAGACCCAAATGGATTACGTTCAAACCTGGGTCTTTCTTCCTCTTTTGTGCCTATGAATTGTGCTTGTTTTCCCTCGCCATAACCCTCAAAGGATTTACTCCAATTGTTAGTGTTGCTACCCATTTGAGGTGAATCAAGATCGAATAGGGAATTGTGAGAAGTTTCTCCTTGAAAGTCTGATGTCTTAGGAGGCACTTTTGATCCTTTAGTTGTGTACTTGTTGCATCCGGTGTTAACCATGAAGTTTGTTTCTCAACTTTGTCAACATTTCCCAATAGTACTAGCAAGGATTCCAGATCATTCAAGTGGGTGTGTCTAAGTAGAAGTAACTATTTGTTTGTTTGGTGGATGTAAATGATTCTAGCATCAGAGGGTTAGAATGCCCTGATAGTGAGCTGGGAACCAAGTTGTTGATAGAGAATGGGTAGACCACACATATTGAAGTGATCGTGGAAGACTGACTGAGCATGCAAGGTAGACGGTTTGAAAGTGTTTTGAAAATAACAGCAGGGAGACTAGAAGAGACAATAGACCAACTAAAGAGAAAAAAGGGTACCTAAAACAACTAAGACCTCCTAGGAAAGACCTCTAGAAATTCCCATTGCCTAGGATGCGAGCTCCCAGATACGAGCCTAAACCCTAGATATGATCCTAAAAAATTGGATGCGACTTGTTGCTTGACTAAATATGATTTTATGCACCAGATACGATCCTAAAAATAGGATATGACTCAGGAAATCTTGGATGCGATCTTATGATGGAGTTGTTAGTTTTGGTTCATTTTGAAAAATTTGCGTTTTGAGGAACGTGAATCTGTTTGTCTCCAAATTGCATCAAAGGGGTATTTTGTCAGATGTAAAAGATACTTGTACTCCAGGGTATGAAATTTATTGATTGTTATGAGGAGCTTATCTTTTTAATGACCTTTTTGACAGATCAGACAATTTTGTATTGTTAGAAGGGATGGATCCAATCACACATCTTTTTCCTATTCTCTAGGTGGAGGATGAAAATCATTTGCTCATTGACTTAGGTACACACTCAAATGCTAATCAGAATACAACCATCACCAAGCACACAATGGCTCTAGTCATGATTTTGTATTAGTCGACTCCAAACGCAAGTGAGGACATGATATGATGAGTGTCTTGGGGCAATTACTTTTTGCCTTGCACAAAGATTATCACCCTTTTGGGGATGAATCAGGAATTCTTTCAATTGAATTGTGTTGTAGATTATTTGGCAATCCATTCAAAACTGTCCCCCATAAAATTGCACAAGGCAAAATTGAGGCGTATAGCCCTATGAGTACCTGAATATATATAGTCTCACAAGAAAGATTCAAGTGGCTCCGCTCTATATATACCCTGATATATTCAAGGAATGATGTCAAAATTATAAGAACAAAACCAATTCCATCTTCTGAGACTTTAGCCTACAAGAAAGCAACTATTTATAGTGAGTTGGAAGGGTAGGCATAAGACCTCTCCTCACTTGGGTCATTCCTGGGAGATTTTTTCCTCAACCGGCAGGCCCTCTACTGTTTAAAAAAATGGTAACCAGGATTGGCGAGCTTAGGAGTTCTAGATTTCTGATTCTTCAAATGAAGAAGAGCATACTCTCCTATTCCATGCTGTTTTCTCCCCAAACACAATAAACAATGTTCTTTTTCCCCAAGCTAT
>MU224061.1:2082443-2096897 GCA_018584345.1 Thuja plicata
GGGTATTTGATTTAGGGATTTATTTAATTCCTTTATAATTAAATACTATAGCCATGTTTGATTTTTATTTGATTTGATTGGTTGAAATTGATTTGAATTGTATGGCTATAATAGTTAATATAAATCAATGATAAAAAATCACCTAGGATATTAAATTGATTTAAAGAATTATGCCAAGCAGTAACAGGGTCGTTTGGACATAATCGAGGGTATGATAACACTTAGGGAAAATAGGGTCTATAGTTGTGACAGACCAAATTCAGGTGGTTACAGAACGGTTTGAAACTCTCACTCGCACTATTGGGAAACATTGACAAAGTTGAGAAACAACTTCATGGTTAACACAAGATGCAACAAGTACATGTCTAAAGGATCAAAAGTGCCTCCTAAAACACCACACTTTTAAGGGGAAACATCTCATAGTTCCCTACTTGATCTAGACTCCCCACAAATGGATAGCAACACTCGCAGATAGAGTGAGGCTTTTGAGGAATATAACAATGGAAAACACCAAAAGCCCGAAGATGCTGATGAAGAAGAAGAACCCAAGTTTGACTGTTCTCTATTTGAATCAGGCACTGAGAACAAAATCACTGAAGGAGAAATTGAAAAACTCAAACAGAGCAAGATATTCCATAAAATAATGGAGAAAATGATTGAAAAAGATAAAGAGAAATACTTCCTCCATCTAGCATCCACGAGTGTCAAATTACATACGGATTATGATGTGGAACAACTCAAAGAGAAGGAGGTACCAACTCCTATATATATCCTTGCCAAACAGCTCACATTGATGCAAATAGAGCTTACAAATCTCAAACAGGAGAAAGAGAAACCTAAAACAAAGTACTCTTTGGACACCATTTGTCCATTTCCTTTTGACAAGAGTGTCACTATGGTCCCGTTTCCTCCCAACATGGCAAGACCAAAGTATGAAAAATACACAGGAGAAATTGACCCACATGATCATGTGAGGGAATTCTATGCTCTAAGCATAGAATACATGCACAAACCTACATACCTCATGTGACTATTTCTAGGAAGTCTAGGAGGTTACGCCATGGAGTGGTTCTTAAAACTGAACCCTAAGGTTAAAACATTTGAGGAGTTGATCCAATGATTCATCCAACATTACTCCTACAACATCCAACATGATGTGACTATGATGGACCTATGTAATACCAAAAAGAGAACTGGTGAAGCATTTAGACACTTCCTACAAAGGTGGAGGAAGATTTTTGCATGATATTCTAGGGCCATTCCCAAATCAGAGAAGATGGAGATCTTCGTTAATAACCTGGTACCTAAACTGCACTACACATTACAAATGCAAGAATCACCAAGATTCGACAAAATGATTAAAAATTCCCTCTGTATTGAGGAAGTCATGGTCAAAAGGGGGGAGATCACCCTTCAAAATGAAAACAAAACCAACAACTCCAACTCCAAGCCTAAATGGTGGAAGCAAAACAAGAATGTTGTTAATGATAGAGTAGTTGACACATCTAACATTAACCCTAAACCTGAGGTGTTCAATCTAACTAATAGCATGCAAGCAAGCAAAGACACCAAGATCATGACCCCCATACCCAAAGAAAATAATGATAATAGCAAGGGTCAGACATGGAATTCAAAACCTCAGAGAACTTTCAGTCCTTTGTGAGAACCTCTCAAGACTGTTTTAAAATCACTATTGGATAAAAAAGTTCTCACAATCCCAGATTCCAAACCATGGGAACCAATGGTCAAACCTAGGTGGTGGGATGATAATTCCTATTGTGTCTTCCATAAAAACAAGGGACACGAGATTAATAATTGCCTCAATCTTAAACATGTCATCCAAGACCTCATTGAAGGAGGTAAGATCAAAGTAGATGGACACACTAGCAATGAGGATCATACAACATTTAAAAAACCCTTTCCTAATTACGACAAAGGAGAAACATCTAAAGGGAAAGGTAATGAATTCAACTACACCAATTCCAGTAATGACAATGTGGTCAATATGCTAGACCTTAAGACTGAGTCAATCAATGTGGTCACAATCAAAGGTGTTTAATTCCACTCAAATGTAGTACCACAAAGCCAAGCACAGTTCATGATCAAAGGAGCCACAAAACCAGCATCAACATCCAAGGTTCCTATCATTACTATCCCTAAACCAATAGAAAAAAACATGGTTACTATTCCTGGAGCAAAGTATGACTTGGTAGAACAATTCCAACAAACCTCTGCCAAAATTTCCATTTGTGAGTTGCTCAAAATATCCACAGTACATAGGGAAATTCTAGAACAAGCACTGCATGCTACTAACATTCCAAAGGATATTGATATATAAAAATTCCAATTGATGGTCAATCACATCTCAGCGCCACATTACCTCTCCTTTTCTAAATAGGATGATAAGTTATTGACACATCCACATAATCAACCCCTCCATATTGAAGTCCTTATTCATTAATCCCATGTTAGATGTGTGTTGATAGATGGAGGCACATGATTGAATATCTGTACACTTGATCTAATCAAGAGACTAGGTCTCTCAGAAGAAACAATTGACTCTAGAAGAAAAATAACTATCAAATCTTATGACGAGGAAGTGAGATCCTCCAAAGGTCTTATTGTTCTACCTATCAGAGTCGAACCAATTGAGAGGAATGTCATATGTCAAGTTTTGGATCTACCCCTGGCCTACAATATCCTATTGGGGCCTACAATATCCTATTGGGGAAATCATGGATTCATGAAATTCAAGGTGTGCCATCCACTTACCACTAGTGTATAAAATTCTCATATAATGGGGTGGAAGTGACAATTCCTGCAGATGCTAACTACAATTGTAACAATATCAAAGCAAGTAGTATGATCCCACACAACAAATAGGCTATCGATGCGGTTTCACTTGAAACTACCAAGGACATGGTTATAAAGAGTTTTGGAAAAACCTTAAAACTTGAAGAAATAGGTATGGGAGAGTACAAGTTGGACCTAACTCCATCACTGACAGAACTTCTAGTGTCACCAAGATCCTATGGAAAACCTTCCTCAACATTCACATCTACAACATTCAAGGAGCCAAAAGCACACAAAGTGACTGGTATGGTAAAGGCATCCACATCTTCTTTAGATAACACAGAAGAATAGGCAGTCTTGGACTGGCTTTACAAAGAAGAACCGATGGAGGCTAAGGTCAAACATGTGGAGATATCCCCAAATTAGTATGGAAATGGATATGATTTCCTCAAATAAATGGGATACAAAGGAAAAGGACCTCTAAATGACACAAGATGAGGTCTTATTGAGCCTATACCCATGGAGTTCCAAAATACTAGAGACAAAATAGGACTAGATTTTAATACTAAAACTGATAAACCCGCTTCAAAAGGCAGTCCAAACTCAGATAAAGGGAGTGATGAAATAGATGAACTAGAGAAATTGTCCTATGAAAGATTATTACATGTTGGCACAAAGGATCCCAACTACCATGGAGAATGCTATGTACCCAGCTTTGAGGTACCACAAGATTTTCAAACCCCTTTGTTAGCACAACCTCCCATTTAAGAGGTAGGAGACACAATAGCGGCTAGTCTAGAGATATCATTAATAGAAATAGTTACTCAAGAGACACCCTGACAATAGGATTTACATCCTAACGGGGGGAAATTAGTGATAGTTTCACATATCCTTGATCTACCCCACTGAAGACATTGGAATAGATACAATTCACATGTTTGTGGAACCCTCAGCTCCTCATAAACAGCCTAACACTCCTCCCAATGACACTGATAATCTTGAAGCAGAAGAAGACTTGCTTCCCCTGATCATTGATGAAGAAACTGGTGATTACATAAGTCTAGAAGAATTTCATAGGCTACAAGCAACAAGCCTCCTTTTACGGAGAGATGATGATGAGATTTCTACTGAGTCACTAGAGTTTGGTTCGCATAAAACTAACAATGACCATTTTAATGATGATCTCACCCTTATTGATCTAAACATTGAAGAAATTAACTTAACAAAACATGTCATGTCGGTTAATAGCCTTGATGCTAATGCAATGTTGTCCTTTCCAGAGTTTGACTCCCTATCATTGGTACTTCCAGACCTAATTGATTGGACTAAAATAGATCCTACTCCTATCCTTGACTTTCCCAATGACTATACTCTAGATTTCTATCTCAATGCTTGTGAACCTTAACCTTCTTCCACCAATGCAAGGAGTGAGAACATGTCATAGGAGGATATCAAGTTACTCAGTCAAAAGATGAAAAAGAAAAAGAAAAAGAGGACTGATGGTGATGAAAACCACTTTGTGGCAGTATCAGCTCCAAAAATAGTAAAGAGAAAAGATGTATCCAATGGTAAAAACCTCTTAGAGATGCCAAAGGATGAGACTCTTGATATCCTCCCTGAGCATTTTTAGGAAAGATCTTCAGTTGTGATAGAACCAACACAGCCAATTAATTTGGGAACAATTGAAGATCCTCAAATAGTAGATCTTGCATGATCCTTGTTTGAAGAAGAGAAGACACAGTACACAGAATTCTTGAAAGAGAAGAAGATCAACTTTGCATGGTCTTATACCGATATGCTAGAGCTGGATCCTAATCTAATCATGCATCACTTATCTATAGCTCCCAGGATCAATCCCATGAAACAAAAACTTAGAAAGATGCATCCTCATGTTGCATAATTAGTAAAAGAAGAGCTAGAGAAGTTGTTGAAAGATGGATTTATAAGAGTGATTGCCTATGTAGGATGGATACCCAATGTGGTCCCCATGTCTAAAACTGATAAATCTATCAGGATCTGTACGGACTTTAGAGACTTGAACAAAGCATGTCTGAAAGATGATTTCCCTCTACCTAACATTGACATGATCATAGACCTCACAATAGGCTACGAGATGTATTCTTTAATGGATGGATTCTCAGGCTATAATAAAATCAAAATTGCCCCTAAGGATCAGGAGAAAACTACATTTACATGTGCATGGGGTACCTTTTGGTGGAACATCATGCCATTTGGGTTAAAGAATGTTGGTGTGACATATCAAAGAGCCATGACAACTATATTTTATGACATGATGCACAAGAATAGGGAGGACTACGTGGATGACACATTGGCTAAATCCAAAGAAAGAGGTACTCACATTGATGACTTAAGAAAGATATTGGATCGTATGGAACAATTCCAACTCAGGCTCAACCCAAATAAATGTTCCTTTGGGATCCAATCAAGGAATCTCCTAGGATTCATTGTTTCAGTGAAGGGAATTAAGGTAGACCCTACAAAGGTGAAAGCTATACTAGAGATGGCTCCTCCATACAACATCAGTCAAATGAGGACACTACAAGGAAGACTCGAGTCAATCAGGAGACTGATGTCACAACTTAGAGATAGGGCACAACCCTTTGCTAAATTACTACATAAAGGGGTTACCTTCAAATGGGATGAGCACTATGAAGCCAACTTAAGATAATTGAGAGGATACCTGGCTACTCCTTGTATTCTTATGACACATATCCTTGGGAAGCCCTTACTCCTATACATTTCAGCTACAACTAAATCACTTGGAGTATTATTAGCATAAGAGGATGAAACAAATAAAGAAAGAAATATCTACTATATTAGTAGAACACTAGTCACCTATGAGCTCAATTATAGCATTATTGAAAAAGCATGCTTAGCAGTCATCTTCACATCACAAAAATTGAGGCACTACATGCTCTCTCATACAGTGAGGCTCATTGCTAAGATAGATCCTCTAAAATATCTCCAAAGTAGAACAACATTAATAGGGAATTTAGAAAAATGGGTCCTTATTCTAAGTGAGTTTGACATTGAATACATAGAAAGGAGAGCTATTAAAGGATAGGTCCTTGCAGATCAATTGGCTCATTCATCACTTTAGGATGATAAACCTTTAAAGATTGAATTCCCTGATGAAACAATCATGCATCTAACTGAATATCCATGGAAGATGTACTTTGATAGTTCATTCACTCAACAAGGCTCTAGAGCAGGGGTCCTATTCATAACTCCTCAAGGTTACAAGATTCCCAAATCTTACAAATTGATGTTTCCATGCACCAACAATATTTCAGAATATGAATCATTGGTAAATGGTCTTAAGCTAACTATAGAGTGGAAGATTGTAGAGTTACATGTGTATGGTGACTCCCAACTAATTATCAATCAAGTCAATGGGGAGTATAAAAACAAAAGATGAGAAGTTGATGACCTAAAGAAGTACTTTGTCTTCATCACCTTCCAGCAGATACCAAGATCAGAGAAAAAAATTGTAGATGCTATGCCTACCTTTCCATCCATGTTACAACTAGAAGAACATCAATTCCACTATGACTTCTTGGTGGAAGAACTATCCTATCCTGCCTTTGATACCCCTAAATACCAAGTAATCTATGCTTTGAACACCCCTGACCAATCTGGGTATGCCAATATCATTACCTACCTTACTGACCAAACCATTCCTGTTAATCTATCTAGAAATAAGAAGAGAGCTATGATTATGACAACATTGCATTATGTCCTCATCACTAATAACTTATATCGACAAGGTCTCAATGGTACACTTCTTCAGTATTTAGAACTTGAAGAGTCTGATCTAGCATTAAAAGAAGTCCACAAAGGTGTATGTGGATCACACTTGAATGACTTTTCATTAGCAAAGAAACTGCTCAGAGTGGGCTATTACTGGCCTACCTTGGATAAAGATGCTATTTAGTTCTCAAAAACATGTAATAAATGCCAAACACATGAAAATCTTATCCATGCTCCTTCCAGAGAACTTATGCCTTTTATTACACATTGGCCATTTCAGCAATGGGCCTTTGACTTTCTTGGAAAAATATATGCCAACTCTTCAAATGGACACAAGTTCATCATTATGGCCACTGAGTATTTCAAAAAGTGGGTCATGGCTGTGCTGCTAATCAAAGCCACTGGAAAACAGGTGGCTATGTTCATTCTGAACTACATTATTTGTAGAAATGAGATACCCTCTTATATTGTAACAGAGAATGGGGGCCAATTTAAAATCAAGACATTGATGAACTTTGTGAAAAGTTCCATATCACTCAACATTTCTCCTCAATCTATTACTCTCAAGGTAATGGACAGGCTGAGGCATCTAATAAAAATATTCTCAAAATCCTACACCAAACTGTGAGTAAGTCTGGTAGAGACTGGCATCTACAACCGAACCTGATACTATGGGCCTACAGAACAAGCATCAGAACACAAACTAGAGCCACACCATTTTCTTTAGTCTATGGCACTGAAGCAGTATTACCTATTGAGGTTGAAATCCCATCTTTGTGGATATCTTTACAAGGTCTGGTTACTGATGAGCAATACTGCATTGATCAAGTAAATTCTTTAGACCTACAAGATGAGCGTACACAACAAGAGTTGGATCACCTCAAAGTGTACCAAGCACATATGTCCAAAGGCTATAAAAATAAGGTCAGACCACGCCAATTTGAAGTGGGGGATCTCTTCCTCAAAGAGAATCCTAAGAACCAGCCTAACAGAGATAAGAAAGGAAAGTTTGAACCTAACTGGCTGGGACCTTATATTATCACTGCTACTTTTGGGACTGGAGCTTATCAAATAGCTACACCTAAGGGATATGTACTTTTAGATCCTATCAACACTCTACATTTGAAGTGGTTCTACGCTTGATGTTTGGCTAGCAGAGCCTGTGTAGCAAATTTTTTTTACAAAATACCAAAAACATTCAGAAAATTGATCCTGAAGAAATCCAAAAATCATGGAAAAAGTCTTGAAGAAAAGGTATCCTTGGTGAAAACCTGGTGAATAGGTGCCTTGATACTAAAAAAAATTCGAAAAAGCAAAAATAGCAAAAAATTTGAAAAAGAGAAAAGTGTCTTGATGAGCACCTGGTAAAAAAGGCATCTTGGTAGCAAAAAGAAAGAAAATATCTTGCCAAGTGGTGAAAACCTGGCAATCAAGTGTCACTTGTGTTCAACGCTCTATCTATCAAAAGTATTCCTGATACTAGGCTTTCATAATTACACCTATGCTCAACACATTGACTTCATTTCCTAAATGGCTATCTTATCCTTGCTTGGGATTTTTCTACATTTCTGTCTTAGGATCAAGTCATTCTACACTGGGGGCATATTTTCTAGCATGGTAGGTTGCATTTTCTAGGTTGCTCTAGGATGATTTTCCTCACAAACACAATGTTTCTTGATACATGCCAAACGATGTCACTTTTCAAAACAAGGGTGTCTTTTCAAACATCACGTATCTAGACAGGACATTTACATTAACGGAGTTCCTAAAAGGCTATATTAGATCACAAACATGAATGAATTATCCTATCAATGCACAGACATTGAACACCACATTGCTTGTATTCTGACTTCCTGATTGATGAATCTTTACTATGCTTGACAAATGAATCAATAGTATTTCTCAATACTAGTTAAACACACAGTTTAATATTGGTTTGATTATGATTCTTTTATGTCCTGATGATGTTTTCAACTAAGGGCATCTAAGTAATTATAAATTTTATTTTCTTGATTCACAAGTGATGATTTGTTATGTCTTCTTAGTTACTCAATGATGTCTGCACAAAGACAAAGAGTCACAAGGATGGGGGGCATAATGTTTTTTTTTTTTTTTTTTTCTATGTATGGTGATTGTTTCAAATGATTCTCTACATTTCACCTAACTTGGATGTTTATGGTAAGAGCTTCCACTATGGGTGGATAGCCGCATATATCTCGATCTTTGTTATGTGTACACGACGGTGAGCTTGAAACAATTTCCTTGTCTGTTTTCTAATCTAGATTCTCACTAAGGTATACAAGGCATAATATACCCAAGGATATGAATTTTCAAGGTCATTACGGGTCCAATATCTTGCCTTACACAGAATCTGGTATAGTAAAAGGAAGGTGACTATTTTGTTATCCTGTCGTATATGCCTTGATGCCTAAGTCTATTTCTGACATTTCAATAAAACATAGTATTCATATTGTCATAATATCAGTGGGTATTAGTGATGGTTATACTATCAGGTGGTATCCATTTCAAAAAGCACCCAATGATGATAAAAATGTTGCAATATCTGCTAATCGGTGACACGTCCTAAGAGTCTGCACATAGCTTCATTTAGAGATTGCATGATGCATTTTGAAAGAAGTGAAAGCATAAGGAATTTGAGCTCAAAAATGATTTCTATTTCTTCTAAAGCCAAGTTAATGAAATAATCAATGACGTCCAAAATATTTGATCTGTCGTGAACAAACTCAAACTCAAAATCACCTTTTTCACATGATTAACTTGGTTCTTGTGTGTTTATTCTTAATAGCCCCATTTCTTCACTTCTTCTACTCTATTATTTTTTTCCCTAACTGCTTCTTGCAAGAAATAAATCATTTCAACAAAGGGATTTTTATTATTTTCCTTTGATTTCATTCCTGAGGGGGCATGATCACACTATCATCAATTAAATTTTTTCTTGAAACAACATTAAAATGACTTTGTTATCAAACAAACTAGGGGCATAATAGTTAGCTTGACTAAGTCAGAACTGTCGGATAGAAAGCTTTGGTTCTCATGAGCTAGATATCTTGTGTTCCCTCATTTTAAAAGATTCTTATTTAAGCTCCTAGCAGCTTCATACTAGCTTTTGGACGACAACCAAGTTTGAAAATAGTATTATCAATTTTGGATACAACCAAGTTTAGAATTGATGACAATGTTACTTTGACATAATTCATTTTAAATCAAATTTAATATCCTAGGTGATTTTTATCACTGAATTATATTAACTATTATAGCCATATAATTCAAATCAATTCAAACCAATTAAATCAAATCAAATTCAAACATGGCTATAGTATTTAATTATAAAGGAATTAAATAAACCCCTAAAACAATTCTCCACTTGTAAATAACCCATTCCCCTAGCCTATTTAATTTAATTAAAATGGCTATATTCCCCTTAATTATTAAAAAGCAATAAAATGCTTAAATAATTCATATCCTATTTTTGAATGAATTAAACAAGTTTAATTCATTTTATTTATATTCCCCTAAACCCCAACCTAACCTATCTCAACCACTTCTACCGTAGGTTCTAACCCGTCTCAACCTATTCCCCCAATACTAATCTAATCCTAATTCTAATTCTATCCTAACCCCCTCGTAATATTGTGACATTCCATTAAGGAATGATTAACAACTCAACCCACTTGAGAAAGTCAACTTTCTCAAGCATGACTTCTCTAAAGGACCATCTTTCCAAGTTCACCCTTACTCCCTCCCATGCCTCTTAATGAATTTCATTAATGACCCATTAGTGGATATTCCCTCTTGCCCATCCCTCATTAATGCCTAAGGCATTAATGGCTCTTACACTTCATTAATGACCTTAGGGGCTCCATTAATGAATCTCTCTCTCTCTCTCTCTCTCTCTCTCTCTCTCTCTCTCTCTCTCTCTCCTATTCTTCTATAAATTGAAGGGATTTGGAGCTCGTAATAAGCCTTAATTTTTTAATAGTAGTGTTGTTATGCCAAGATTTTGAAGGGATCTCAAAGAATTTTTATGCTACTCATTCCGTCATAGCTTCATACACACTCCATAGTTACTTTCATGCATGGTTATAATGCTCATTTTTAGACTAATATGCATCTTTAATAATCAAATAGTTGTTTTAAACTTGAATCTTTCATGCTAGGTTGTTTGTCACTGGTATTAGCTTAATCTAAGGGCTATTATGTTATTTACTACACTCATCCTAGTTATAAAGAAATGGGTCAATGTTAGGGTTTTATATGCTCATTAACCCTTGTTTCTCACTAACAGAATGACTTATTGAAGTGTTGTGTCGCAGGTAACAGGTGCACAAATATACACACACAGATACCAGCGTCCAGTCGACTACCCACCTCCGGTAAGTGCACAAAAAAATACCTCGTGAATTTTGCAATTTTGAATTTCATGCATTTTTGTAGCTTTCACAACCATTTCAATTTTGGGTCACATTCAGGATTCCAGATCGCACCCTGTCAAACCTGCATTAGATCTGGTATTTCCCAGATTGCATCTTGTTCTTCCAGTTTGGGGCATCGCATCCATGATACTCTAGATCACATCCAATTGCTCTATTTTAGGCTTAGTTTTGTGTCACAATTTTATTTTGGTCACACCCTGTTAATGTAGGAGCGTACCCTACATTCTAGATCATATCCTGATTTTCTGGGATTGCATCCAGTATGCTCAATCACATCCTATTTTTTGAGGATCGCATCTAGTAAAAGAGATCACATCCTAATTTCCAGAACTACATCTCAATTTTGGACTTAGAAATTTATTCTGTCTGAATTGTGTGTATGACGTGGATCTATAATCACTTAGTTGATTCATATTTCTATGCTTGTAGCTTAGATAGAAAACTGGATTTGTCTTGTTTTTGCCAAAATAGGTTGACTTTAAGGTAGTCACATTTTGAGGCACATATCCAAGACATGTTCTTACCTTGTCTGGAGCCTTGAGGGCCGATGAGCAGGCGACAATAGTCCACTGTGGATTATGATCATTGATAGGTTTACCTGATATAGGGGTAAACTAAGGGTTGTTGACTACTCTTGCTGAGAGATGGAACTTAGAGCACAAAACCTTCCATCTCCCAACTAGGGAGATGACATTTACTCTGGAGGATGTATGGCGCATACTCCGTGTTCCTATTATGGGCCACAAGGTGCGATTCGAGTCCACATCTTCCATGGCGATTGGTGTAGCTCGCCGATACTTCTAGTGTGATACTATTGACCGTAGATACTTGTCTTGGGATTACATGGTGGATCATTATGATCAGTTATCTATGTAAATGGCATGCTTGATTGGTGGCATTTTGATGCCTGACAGAGGACAACATGGCTTTACGGTCGGTTGGGTGGACATGCTTGAGAAGATGGTTGTTCATAGATGGATATTTTCATGGGGTAGCTGCACTCTAGCCCATATGTACTGGGAGCTTCACAAGATCGTGTACCACTCTACCCGGAGCATGACGATGGGTATCCTAATTCTTGAGATCTATGCCTAGGAGCATATCCCTGTGACACAGCCGATAGGTGATAGGAAGCAAGCTAGGCAACAGGAACCTGAGTTCCCATATGTATACATGTATGCAGGTCTTATTCAGTAGCCCCATCTGGGCAAGGTAGAGTACTCATGCAGAATATTCAATGATATGACAGAGGTTGTATGGTGACCATATTTAGATTGTGAGGAGTGGACTTCAGATGCCAGGCAGGTACCATTTTTGTTCTAGAGCTGGTATCTCATTGCATAGACAAAATATATTATAGAGCGGTTCACACACACTTGAGTCCTTAGATAGTACAATCGTCGGTAGGGTAGGACACATGATATTATTGTATATGCATGGGTTTGAGATGAGACACCACTATGGGGTGTCCAGCTGTAGTACAAGACAACTCATCAGGAGATCTAAGACATGGTCAGAGTAGACTAGGACCTTCGCCTTGATGTTTCTGATGTAGGTCTTTCTGATGGATATGCTGCAGAGATGCTTCAATATCCATTTCCATGTTTCACCGTGCCAGAAGATCCCATTCCTCGCATTGAGGAGTCGATTGTTTATGATCTGGATGAGTGTCCTACAAGAGGGAGGGGAAGAGTATAGAGAGATAGAGGTAGAGGCTGATATAGAGGGAGGGATGGAGGCTGAGATGGAGGGAGAGATGGGAGATAGTCTCCTCTAGATGAGGGTGTTGATGGAAGAGATGATAGGGGTGGTGGTGTCATGGCCATCCACACAGGTGGTGTTAGTGGTAGTTGAGAGGGTCGACACACCTACTTTAGATTTGTTTCCCCTAGGATGGACCAAAGGCCATTATTGACAAGAGAGAAGCAGAGGTAGAGGCAGTAGCAATAGAGACAACCTGACAGAGGATAAGATAGATCATAGGATAGGTTGTTTGGAGATGATTCAGGCAGGGGATTTGGTGGGGATGGTAACGTTCTTTCATAGTGTGAGTAGGAGAGAGAGAAGTTGAGGTCATAGATTACAGCTCTAAAGGTGAGAGCCATAATAGTAGAGTCTAGGCTTGCCATATCAGATGCCTTGCTTGCAGATAGGGATAGGAAGATGGAGAGACTCTAAGTAGAGAGACATATAGGCCCGTGTTAGTAATAACTGAGAGGGGGGGTGAATCGGTGGTCTCAAAAAATTATCCTTAAGCTAACCACCAATCAAATAAACCTCAGATTATTATGTCCCTACAAGATGCATGCCATGAGATACTTATAATGATTATTTGTCTATCAGTTTACCTTGTCTATCCTTATTCTCCTTGATTACCGATAAGCAATATAACTATTTACCAAAATACAATAAATATGCAGAGTATACCAATAAATTCAGTGTTAACTATGTCAGATACAAAACAATAAATAAATGAATCATACACACATAACACATGAATTTTTCACGTGGAAACCCTATTAAGGGAAAAAACCATTGGGAATCATACCCCAAATTTTCACTCTTATGAAGTGAGCCATGTTAAGAGCTAACCCTGTTAAAGGTTACAAACACTGTTAGGTGTGACCTTGTTAGAGGATTTTACACATATAGGTTGTCACTTAGTATCGAGCATCTAATGTTGCCATCCTTGAATCAGCCTCTCTCTTAGACTGTCAATAGGCATCGAGCATATCCAATGCTACTTTCATGAATCAACCTTTTTGGCACTCCTTGGGATGTACCTCAAGGAGTACAACCACTCATCAGGGTCAGAGGGCTACATACTACTATGCTCTCTATCATGCGATATTACTGGAGGGGCAGAGAGTGGTGTCATTTTTATGGTTGGCCCATCAGTCTAAGGGGGAAATTCCTCCTCCACCTCCATTTTTACCTCCTCCTCTCCCTCCTCTGGATCAGGGAGAGGGGGGGAAGCCAGAGCTGAGATAGCCTGTCTCATTTTGTATATCTAAGTTTATATTGTATATCTTGATCCTGCTGAGATCCTCTTTTTGTATATGACACACACACACACACACACACACATATATGATTCATTCTGACTCCTTGATATGGTGATAATATTTATGGCATATTTTGTTTGATTTGTACCATGTTCAGACACACATATATGTAGCTTCTGATCCTCATATGTCTTATGATTATCTCCTTGCTTTGATAGAGTTATTTGCACATGTGATGATATCTTGGTCTCTTGATGAGTTAGATGTAGATGATGAAATCATTTTATGTTTGTGTTGAGTTATTACTGATATAAATATGTTTCAAATGATATTATGTGAATATGCAAATGTATGTTTTTGAGTTTTTTGTATGCAATGTAGAATGTATGGATGCACTTTAGGATGTAAAAGTAAAAATGCAATACATGGAT
>MU224061.1:2096947-2108134 GCA_018584345.1 Thuja plicata
ATATATATATATATATATATATATATATATATATATATATATATATATATATCAGTAATATGGATGGATGTAATTAACTTGGGTTTTTTAGAAGAAGAGAAATAAAAATCACTTTTGAGCACAAATTCCCAAATGTTCTTATTTCCTTCAAAATGCATCATACAACCTTTAAATGCAGCTATATGCAGACTCTTAGGACTTGTCACTGATTAGAAAATATTGTAACATTTTTATCATCATTGGACATTGTTCGGAATGGATACCACCTGATAGTACAACCATCACTAATACCCAATGATATTATGAAAGTATGAATACTACATTTTATTAGAATGTCAGAAATATACTTTAGGTATCAAGGCATAGAAGCTAGGATAACAAAAATAGTCACTTTCCTTTTATTATATCAGAATCTGTCTAAGGCAAGATATTGAACCCACAATGACCTTGAAAATTCATTTTCTTGGGTACATTATGCTTTTTATACCTTAGCGAAGATCTGAATAAGAAAAAAGACAAGGAAATTGTTCCAACCTTACCGTAGTTTACACATAACAAAGATCGAGATATATGCGGCTATTCACCCATAGTGGAAGCTCTTACCATAAACATCCAAGTTAGGTGAAATTTATAGGTCCATTTGGAACAACCACCGTATGCAGAAAACAAAGAAAATTTTATGCCCCCTATCCTTGCGACTCTTTGCCTTTGCGTAGACGTCATGGAGTAACTCAGAAGGTATAACAACATCAATTGAGAATCAATAAAAGTTCATAACTACATAGATACCCCTAGTTTAAATATCATCAGGATAGAAAAGAGCTATGATCAATCAAAGACCAAACTATGTGCTTAAGTAGTATTGAGAAATACTATTGATTCATTTTTTTCAAGCGCAGTATAGATTCATAAACCAAAAAGTCAGATTTTAAGCAATATGTTTCCAATGTCTGTGTTCATCATTGTTCATGTCCGCAATCCAAAGTAGGTTTTAGGAACACCATTAGTACCATGTTTGTGTCATCCCTATTTTGTGAACGTGATCATTGTAGTGAAAGTATTCTAGAGTATTGTATCTCAAGACAAACCATCTATGACAAACTACAAAACACTACCTATCAGACTAGCAAAGATGCCCCCAGTGAAAAAATGACTTGATCCTAAGATAGAAAAGATAGACAAATCCCAAGCAAGGATAAAATAGTCATAAGGAAACAAGGTCAGCATTTTAGCATAGGTGTAATTGTGAAGGCTCAGTATCAGTGATGCTTTGATAGATGGAGTGTAGAACATAAGTGATGCCTAGTTGCCAGGTTTTCGCCACCTGGAAATATCTTTTCTTTTCTTGCTACCAAGATGCCTATTTTACCAGGTGCTCATCAAGGCACTTTTCTCTTTTTCAGTTTTTTTTTTTCTTTTTTTTGCTTTTTTTGAATGTTTTTGTAGTATCAAGGCACCTGTTTGCCAGGTTTTCACCAAGGATACCCCTTTCTTCAGAAAATTTTCCATTGTTTTTAGATTTCTTCAGGATCAATTTTCTGAATGTTTTTGGTATTTTCTGAGAACTATTTCACTGTACAGGCTCCTCTAGCCTAACATCAAGCGTAGAACCACTTCAAATGTAGAGTGTTGATAGGATCTAGAAGAACATCTCCCTTAGGTGTCGCTAGCTAATAAGCTCCAGTCCCAAAAGTAGCAGTGATAACATAAGGTCCCAGCCATTTAGGCTCAAACTTTCCTTTCTTCTCTCTGTTAGGCTGGTTCTTAGGATTCTCTTTTAAGATGAGATCTCCTACTTCAAATTTGCATGGTTTGACCTTCTTATTGTACCCCTTGGACATACGTTCTTGGTACACCTTTAGATGATCAAACGCTTGTTGTTTGCGCTCATCTAGTAGGTCTAAATAATTCACCGGATCAATGCATAACCGCTCATCAGTAACAAGACCTTGTAAAGATATCTGCAAAGATGGGATTTAAACCTCAATAGGTAGGACTGCCTTAGCGCCACAGCCTAGGGAAAATGGCATGGATCCAGTCAGTGTTCTGATGCTTGTTCTGTAGCCCCATAGTGTCAGATTCAGTTGTAGATGCCAGTCTCTGCCAGACTTACTCACAGTTCGGTGTAGGATTTTTAGGATATTTTTATTCGATGCCTCAGCCTGTCCATTACCTTGGGGGTAGTCGATTGAGGAGCAGTGTTGAGTAATGTGGAACTATTCACAAAGGTCATCAATGTCTTGATTTTTAAATTGGCCCCTATTGTCTGTTACAATTTAAGAGGGTATCACATATCTACAAATAATGTAGTTCAGAATGAATATAGCCACCGGTTTGCCAGTGGCTTTGGTTAGCGGCACGGCCTCGACCCACTTTGTAAAATAATAAGTGGTCATAATGATGAATTTGTGTTTATTTGAAGAGTTGGGATATATTTGTCCAACCAAGTCAAAGGCCCATTACTGAAATGGCTAATGTGTAATGAAAGGTATAAGCTCTCTAGTAGGAGCAAGGATAATATTTCCATCTATTTGGCATTTATGACATGTTTTTGAAAAGTGAATAGCATCTTTTTCCATGGTAGGCCAGTAATAGCCTACTCTAAGTAGTTTCTTTGCCAATGAAATTTTTTTTGAGTGTGATCCACATACACCTTCGTGGACTTCCTTTAATGCACTATTTAATTCTTTGAGTTCTAAACATCTAAGAAGCATACCATCAATACAAGTTATTAGTTATGAGGACATAATGTGATGTTGTCCTAATCAGGGCTCTCTTCTCATTTTTGGATAGATCATTGGGAATAGTTTGGTCAGTTAGGTAAGAAATGATCTTAGTATACCAAGTTTGGTTTGGGGTGTTCAAAGCATAGATTACTTGGTATTCAGGGGTATCAAAGGTAGGAAAGAATAATTCATCCACCAATAAGTCATAGAGGAATTGATATTCCTCTAGTTGTAACATGGATGCTAAGGTAGCCATAGCATCTGCAACTTTATTCTCTAATCTTGGTATCTGCGGGAAGGTGATGAAGACAAAGTACTTCTTTAGGTCATCAACCAGTTGCTTGTAGGGCATCAACTTCTCATCTTTCATTTGATACTCCCCATTGACCTAATTGATAATTAGTTGGGATTCACCATACACGTGTAACTCTATAATCTTCCACTCCATAGCTAGCTTAAGACCATTTACCAATGCTTCATATTCTAAAATATTGTTGGTGCATGGAAACATCAATTTGTACGATTTGGAAATCTTGTAACCCTAAGGAGTTTTGAATAGGACCCCCACTCTAGAGCCTTGTTGAGTGAATGAACCATCAAATTACATCTTCCATGGATATTTTGTTAGATGCATGATTTTTTCATCAGGGAATTCAATTGTTAAATGTTCATCATCCTAGAGTGGTGAATCAGCCAATTGATATGCAAGGACCTATCCTTTAATATCTCTCCTTTCTATGTATTTATTATGTCAAACTCACTTAGAATCAGGACCCATTTTTCCAAACGTCCTATTAATGCTTTTCTGCTTAGGAGATATTTTAAAGGATCTATCTTACCAATGATCTTTACTGTATGTGACAACATGTAGTCTCTTAATTTTTGTGATGTGAAGATGACTACTAAGCATGCTTTCTCAATAATGCTATAATTGAGCTCATAGGTGACTAGTGTTCTACTAATGTAGTAGATAGCTCTTTCTTTGTTTGTTTCATCCTCTTGTGCTAGAAATACACCTTGGGATGTAGCTATAGCTAAAATGTATAGGAGTAAGGGCTTTCCATGAATAGGTGCCATAAGAATAGGAGGAGTAGTCAGGTATCCTTTCAATTCCCTAAATTTTACTTCATAGTGTTCATCCCATTTGAAGGTAACCCCTTTAGGTAGTAATTTAGTAAAGGGTTGTGCCATATCTACAAGTTGGGACATGAATCTCTTGATGGATTGGAGTCTCCCTTGTAGTGTCCTCATTTGACTAATGTTACATGGAGGAACCATCTCTAGAATAGCTTTCACCTTTACAAGTTCTACCTCAATTCCCTTTGCTAAAATAATGAATCCAAGGAGCTTCTCTGATTGGACCCCAAAGGCACATTTCTTTGGGTTGAGCCTGAGTTGGAACTATTCCATATGATACAATATCTTTCCTAAGTCTGTAATATGAGTACTTCTTTCTTTGGATTTAGCCAATGTGTTGTCCACGTAGTCCTCCATATTCTTGTGCATAATGTCATGGAATATAGTTGTCATGGATCTTTGATATGTTGTACTAGAATTCTTTAACCCAGATGGCATGACGTTCTAGCAAAAGGTGCCCCATGCACATGTAAATGCAGTTTTCTCTTGATCCTTAGTGACAATTTTGATTTAATTATAGCCTGAGAACCCATCCGTTAATGAATACATCTAGTAGCCTACTGTGAGGTCTATGATCATGTCAATGTTAGGTAGAGGGAATTCATCTTTTAGACATCCTTTGTTTAAGTCTCTGAAGTCCGTATAGATCCTGATAGATTTATCATTTTTAGACACGGGGACCACATTGAAGATCCATCCTACATAGGCAATGACTCTGATAAATCTGGCTTTCAACAATTTCTCTAGCTCTGATTTTACTAATAATTCAACATGAGGATGCATCTTTCTAATTTTTTGTTTCACGGGCTTGATCCTGGTAGCTATAGATAAGTGGTGCATGATTAGATTAGGATCCAGCCCTGGCATATCGGTATAAGACCTTTCAAAGTTTATCTTCTTCTCTTTTAGGAGTTCTGTGAACTGTGTCTTCTCTTCTTCAAACAAAGATTCTTCAAGGTGGACTATTTGAGGATTTTCAACGGTGCCCAAATTTAATGGCTATGTTGGTTCAATCAGTACTGAAGACCTTTCTTGAAAGTGTTCGGGGAGGATATCAAGAATCCCATCCTTTTTCACCTCTGAGAGGTTTTCACCACTGGATACGTCTTTTGTTTTTACTATTTTAGGATCTAATAGTGCCACAAAGTAGTTTTCACCATCAATCCTCCTTTTCTTTTTATTTTTTATTTTTTGACTGTGAAACCTGATATCCTCATGTGTCATGTTCTCGCTCCTTGCATTGGTGGAACAAGGGTAAGGTTCACAAGCATTGAGATAGCAAGCTAGGGTATAGTCATTGGGAAAGTTGAGGATAGGCATAGGATCTATGTTAGCCCAATCAATGAGGTCTAGGTGTATCAAAGTCAAGGAATCAGACTCTGGGAAGGACAACATTGTGTTAGCATCAAGACTATTAACTGATAGGACATGTTCTGTTAAGTTAATTTCTTCAATGTTTAGATCAATAAGAGTGTGATCGTTACAAAAAGGGTCATTGTTAGTCACATGTGGACCAAAATATAGTGACTCGTCAGTAGAACTCTCATCGTCATCTCTCTGTAAAAGGAGGCTTCTTTCTTGTAGCCTCTGAAATTCTTCTATACTTATGTAATAATTAGTTTCTTCATTAATGATTGGGGGAAGGAACTCTTCTTCTGCTTTAGGATTATCAATGTTGTTGGGAGTAGTGTTAGGATTTTCACGAGGAGCTGAGGGTGCCACAAACATGTGAATTGTATCCATTCCAATATCTTCAATGGTGACAAATAGCTCATCCCATTCACAATCATGAGAGTCGATGACCTCATCATCGAATCTATTTAAGTGTTCAGCAATGGTTATTTGATGTACCTGGTTAGCTACCTATGGATCAAAGTGGGGTAGATTAAGGATATGTGAAACCATGACCAATTTCCCCCAGTTAGGATATAAATCCTATTTTTGGGGTGTGTCTTGAGTAACTATTTCTATCAATGATATCTCTGGACTAGCTGTTGTTGTGTCTCCTACATCTTGAATGGGAGGTTGTGGTAACAAAGGGGTGTGAAGATCTTGTGGTACCTCAAAGCTAGGTACATAGTGTTCTCCTTGGTTGTTGGGAACCTCTATGCCAACATGTAATAATATTTCATAGGACCACTACTCTAGTTCATTTGTTTCATCACTCCCTTTATCTGAGTTTGGATTGTCTTTTGAAGCGGGTTTATCAGTTTTAGTATTAAAACCCAGTCCTATTTTGTCTTTGGTATTCTAGAACTCCATGGGTATAGGCTCAATAAGCCCTTGTCCTATGTTGTTTAGAGGTCCCTTTCCTTTGTATCTCTTTTTTTTGAGGAAATCATATCCCTTTCCATACTGTTCTGGGGATATCTCTACATGTTTGACCTTAGCTTCTACCGGTTCTCCTTTGTAAAGCCAGTCCAAGACTGCCTGTTCTTCTATGTTATCTAAAGAATAAGTGGATCCCTTTACCATGCCAGTCGCTTTGTGTACTTCTGGCTCCTTGGATGCTTTAGGTGTGAATGTCAAGGAAGGTTTTCCATAGGATCTTGGTGACACTGGAAGTTCTGTTAGTGACGGAGTCAGGTCTAGCTTGTACCCTCCCATACCTATTTCTTCAAGTTTTAGGGTTTTCCCAAAACTCTTCATAACCATGTCTTCGGTAGTTTTAGGAGAAATTGCATCCATAGCCTCTTTTTTATGCGGGATCATTCTACCTACTTTGATATTATTAAAAGTATAGTTAGCATCTGTAGGAATCATCACTTTGACCCCATTATGTGGGAACTTTATGCACTCATGATAAGTGGATAGCACAACCTCCATTTTCTGAATCCATGGTCACCCCAACAGGATATTGTAGGCCAAGGGTAGACCTAGAACTTGACATATGACGTTCCTCTTAGTTTGTCCAACCCGGATAGGTAGAACAATAAGACCATTGGAGGCTCTTTCTTCCTCATCATAAGCCTTGATAATTATTTTGCTTCTAGAATCAATTGTCTGTTTTGAGAGACCCAGTCTCTTAATTAGGTCAAGGGTACATATATTTAATCTTGTGCCTCCATCTATAAAAATTCATCAAACATGGGATTTATGAATGAGGACTTCGATGTGGATGGGTTGGTTATGTGGATGTGTCAATGAATTATCATCCTCTTCAGAAAAGGAGAGGTAATTGTTGGCAAGTTGACTTACTGAGGAAGCATGACATATTTTGTGTTGTCAATCATGGAAACAAAGTCATACTAAGTTTCAATCAAAGATAACTTAGAAGATAAAATGACTAAGTATAGAAAATAGGACAAACAGAGAGATACATAGATCAGCACATCAGCACACATGTTAGAGATCACACTAGAACATGCATGCTTAGGTATATACTCTATGGCGTATACATACTAGATCCAAATGCATAGAGTATGAAACATCAATATGGAAAAGTTACAGATAGATTAGTAGAGCTGTAGTCCAGGAAATAGAGCATGGAAGCTGACTACAGTTTTGATTAGCGTGTATGATTTTATAATGTAATGGTTAAGTGCCTTTAGTTATAAGATTTTAATAATGTAATTAATGTTATAGTAAACACGCTTAGGTGGACTTGTCCAGAAGCGTTGTATATTTTTGTTTTAGGTCTGACTAGTGATTTGTTTTGGGTCACTCCTATTCAGTTTTGAGGATATAAGTATGTAATGTAAAGATATGTTACAAGTGTCGATTATGATGTAAGTAGAAGTTAAAAAGGAGCAGTATAATGAAGTTAGAAGATGATATATCTCTTTAAAGGAGTAAGAGCATCCATGCATACACGGAACTGATTAGACAACAGTGTCATTACAGTAGTTCATTTTTTATATAGTGCATATCAACTTTCAGAAGGTTGTAGCCTTCATCTTATTGGGCAATGAGCCATACACCCCTAACAGGGTTATTATAAAAGAATCCTAACAGGGTCAGACCTTTAACCAAGTCATTGTAATTAATTTGTAAAGACTGCTTCTAATAGGGCAAAGGAACTTTAGCAGGTTCATTATACCTAATACAATATTTTGTGGGTACTAATCCCCGCCAGAGTTTTCCTTTGATCAAGGTTCTCCATAATCATATCATGTGTTATATGTTCTTGTGTTATGGATGCACATTTGATATATGTTTAATTGGCTGAAATATAATTAATAGATAAACATTGATTCACCCCCCCCTCGCCCACTCTCAGTGTTTCTAACAATTGGTATCAGAGCTCTGGTCCTCTTAAACAAAGTTTAACCACTTGAGGAGATCATGGACTCAACTAAAGAAAAACATTTCAAAAGGACTCTTGAAGAAGCTCTTGAAGCTCTTGACAGATCTCAGAAGGAAAATGAAGAACTAAGATTGAAAAATGATGGCTCTCAAATACTTATTAAAAGGTTAAGAAAATATCTGAAAATTTGTTCTACAAGTGATCTAGGACAAATGGTCAAAAATCTTAATGAAGAGAACAAATCTCTAAAAGATAAACTTGAAGATCTGGAGGAACAACTTACAGATAGCCAGAACATGATTGAAGACAAGATCAAAGAAAGCAATCAATTGGAAGATGAACTTCTACAGGCAAACATGAAAGTCTTGGAATTGGAAAACATAAAGAAGAAGTTGGAATCTGAATTAACAGAAGCAAAAGACAAAATTGATTAACTTCACACAAGTTCTGATTTTATTCAATCCCAAATCAATGTGCAAATAAAAAAGGGGAACACTTTGGGTCTTGGATTTAGTACATCACAAGATGAAATTAAATCATCACAAGAGAAATAAAAAACACTTGAAGCATCTTCAGAAGCTAAGAAAGTTGAAGATACTACAGAGGTTATATTTGAACCACCTAAAAGAGAAATCAAGAAAGTTAAAAGAACTTGTTATGCATGCAATAAACATGGGCATTTGACAAGAGATTGCAAAGAGGTAAGGCCTTTTCAAGGTTATTGTTACTCCTGTAATAAGTTTGGTCACAGGGATATACATTGCAGAACAAGTCAAAGAAATCAACCTCAGCAAAATCACAGGAATATAAATCAAAGCAATCAAAGAAATCAACTCTCAAGAAATTTGCAGAACATTACATGTCAGATATGCAACTACAATGGACACACAGCAAAGAAGTGCAGCATGATGAGCAAGAAAATCATACCTCCTATCATTTTCCACACATGTGGAAAGGCTAGACATATCACAAGGTTTTGTAGATCCAAAACTCAGAAACAAGAGAATCCTAAAAGGTCACTATTTGAAGAGAAAGGAGAAGTCAATTTTGTCAAAGAAAATGAAGATTCTAGCAAGATCTGGGTTGAAGTAAAGAAGGATAATAAAGATAACAAAGTAGTTGATTCATCCCTAGTGGAAACACCCTCTACTTCTACCTAATAGACCTACTTGGTCTTAGGGGGAGATATTCTAGCTCAGAACCGCTGTGCGGTTGGTGTACTCACTTCTGAGTATGCACCTTTGGATTCATGGTTAAAAGCATAGATTATAGCTATATGCATTCATGCATTATCTGAATTGCATTAGGATCAAAGTTTGAAAATATCTATGTATGGTTGCAAGCATTAAATGTGACAGATTGTATAAAAAGAAATTCATGGTCAATCATTTTCACAATTACATTTGAGAGAACAGAAATTGAAGAGCATTGGAGCACTAAGACATTGAAGCATGTAGGCATAACTGTTTGGCAGTTGGAGCGATCGGATAATCAATTTTTGAAATGGAGCCCTAGCCGTCATGTCATTTTAGAATTTCATGGAAACCCTACATAAGAAAACACCAAATAAGTATGGAAACCCCAGTTGTGTTTGATGTAGTAGAGAGGAAGAGGTTTATATTTAAGAAACATCCATTCAAATCCATACTAGATGATGTGGAAGGGGCTTTCTCCAAAACCCCACTTGGCATTGTTCACATGGAAGATATCTGCGTGTACATATACTATAAGGAGTCATTAGGAGATGATAATATAGCTTCTCATATGGCATCAATGTTAAATAAGGACTTCATATTCAAGGATGAATTTGCACACTTACAAGATAACCCTATTTTAGAATATTCAAATGAGCATGAGTTTGAAGAACCAGAATGGGTAAAGATTTTGTTAAGTAGACTTCATGATGATCTCTTTTGGATTGAAGATGTTCCTATTCGTATCACTACAGAACTAATCCATTAGTTAACCAGACTTCCAATAACTGGACCAGTATTTCCCACTGGTAAGGATGTAAAGAAACAAATTAAGGAAGTTTTTTTATCCAGGAGTGATAGGCGTGGAATGACAATTGACCCTATCAAGGAGGATGACATTAAAATCATGACAATGATACTTGGATACAAGTTTCAGCAAGCAAGCAAGTTGAATAGTGTCTCTACAACAATATTTCTTGCAGCTATCAGAATTGTGAAGGACAACACTCAATACAATCTATGTGAGGCCTTGCGCAATCCATTGATTGAAAATATCAGAATTATCAAACATGACAGGAGAAAAACATTCAGGTTTGGATCACTGATCATCTAATTGTATCACCACATAGTTGGAAAGGTTGCAGACCTTTATCTAGACAAAGGAAAACCTACAATGACTCAGATATCTCTTAAAGCACAGTAGAAAGCAGTGCAAGAGATAAAATGGACATGGATATAAAGATATTCAGGGTCAAAATTCAAAGGAGGTTCAGACTATCTGAAAAGATAGTTGACAAATACATGGATACAATATGCTTTATGGTAGAGACAGATTGCACATGCATGGAGGCTATTGAGCCTAGAACTAAGTGGATTCATCCACTAGGGTATGAGGTACAAGACCATGTGTTAGAAGGATATGCGTAGGTCTTATTATCAGCACCTAAAGACCTAATGAACCTAGATGGCACACTTATAGAAAAAAGACCAATGAAGTGGATATTGAACTACAAATTGTTGTTAACAAAAGGAAAGCATCCAGAATGACATCCAACATTATGAGAAAGCATAGAGTCACACAAGAAGATTTAGACAAGGCAAAAGAAGCCAAAATTGCTAAAGTTAAAATTGAGAAAACTGTTGAAACTCAGAAGAAGAAGCAGAAGAAAAATGAGGAGAATACCACTGTGCCTACTAAAACCATTGATCTAGACACATCTCCACCTTTTGTACCTAGCAAGAAACCAAGAGGAAGGAAGGAAGTGGCTACAAGTCATCCATCCTCAAGAGCTACTCAGAGCAAAGCTAAGAATGTTCAAGCTCCACCTGAGGTAGGATTTAGACCTAGTCTAAATATCTTGAAGAATAGGATTGTAAATGAAGG
>MU224061.1:2108184-2119487 GCA_018584345.1 Thuja plicata
GAGGTAGGATTTAGACCTAGTCTAAATATCTTGAAGAATAGGATTGTAAATGAAGGAAGACTAGATACATTATCAAAAGTATATGACATGTATCAAGAGATGGATAAGACTGAGATACACTCTATGACCATATCTCACATGATCAAGTTTAAGAAGTTTGTTCTTTAACTCAAAAAAGTGATACCGAATAGGTTATGGAACATACTGGAGATCATGAAAAGACATGCTATAGAAGACGACATGAAGATTAGAGAAGAAACTCTGGATAATCTTCTCCCTATTTGTTCACATGATGAGAAGGCTATTATGTTAGATCTAGTAAACCCTCATCTCTGAACTAAGACAAGAACTCTTCAGATCATGAACAAAGAGTATGAGCAAGTTGGAAAGGAGACTAAAAAAGCATTTTCACAAGTATTTATGGATAGACACATGTATCCACCAATGGCACCTACAAAAAAAGTTACTACAGCTCCTCCCAAATAGGTTACAACACCTCTAATTTAGGTTGTGCCTATGACAGGTCCACAAGATTCAACACCCACAATGAAAATAACCTCTGAGACAGCTAAAGATACATATGACACTATAGTAGTTGACAATGTAAAGATATCTATGACAGCTTCTGATAAAGATATGGATAAAGTTGATGAAGCATTTGTAAACACCAAGGAAATGAACACAGATGACACATCTCTACAACAAGTTGAAGTTCCTTCCATTGATCCAATAGACTTGGATAAGGAGAAAGATACTCAAGGTAATGAGACACCAGTGAAGGAAATTCATGTCAAAAGTTAGTGTGTAGATACAAGTTAGAACACTATTTTCTCACCATCCACTCAACCATCTACTTCATTGTTGTCAAGGTTAACTCCTGACTCAACAAATTTGGATGCATGGGGAGAAGAAGACCTAATCAAGATCAGTGTCCTTGCCATGGAAAAGGCAAAAGAGAAACAAGTGATGAGGAACCCTCACTTCTTGGAAATAGTGAACATTTTGAATGACTTAGTGCCTACTGATCAGAAATTGGCCAAAGTACAATTAGTTGAAGATGTAGATAATATTTTATCAAACTTCAAGTCACATTTCACTAGCTTAGTAGAATCTACTACTAAAATTGCAGAAGATGAATACAAGAAGGAAAGATTAAATGAATTGGTAAATAACTTTACCTTAGATCTAAATTCCTTAAAGATTGGGTAGGCTATATTGAAGGAATTGGTAGTTAAAGGAAAGAAATTCATAGCAAACTATATGGATAGAGTGAAGCTCACCTCTGAGCACCACAAAAAGATTGAAGAGGTAGAAAAAATGGTGGATAGAATAAAGAAATCAGTTGAAAACTCCATGCAAGATATCAACATATGCAATAATGTCTATCAAGGTCAGCTGGACAAAATTGAGAAGGCAAAATTGGAAATTAGCAAGATCAGAATAAGGCAGACTAAGTTGAGGAATGCACTTGCACCATCTCTAGCAGTTCTCAATGAGAAAATCAAATAGATTGATAACACCATATAGACATATGATCAAGGTCCTTGCATGGATCTAATAAAAATGGAAAAGTTGACATATGCTTTATGCACACATCTTCAAACTATTGATGCAATGAAAGTCTTCTCGCAGAAAGAGATTCAATCTCTTCAAGTTGTGTACCCAGAAGTCTACATGGAGTAAGTATATTGAAGAATTATAGTTTTTTGCACACCTTTGTTGTTAATTTCAAAGGGGGAGTAGTATAGAATATGTGTATATATATATATATATATACAGTCATTTTTGTATGAAGTCATTTTGTATAACTTAGCCACATTCCCTTGTTGCCATAAATGACAAAGGTGGAGATTGTTGCCAAGTTGACTTCCTAAGGAAGCATGAATTATTTTGTGTTGTCAATCATGGCAACAAAGTCATGTTAATTTTCTATCAAAGATAACTTAGAAGATAAAATGACTAAGTATATAAAACAAGATAGACAGAGAGATACAGAGATCAGTACATTAGCACACATGTTAGAGATCACGCCAGAACATGTGTGCTTAGGTATATACTCTATGGTGTATATAAATTCTAGATCCAAATGCGCAGAGTATGGAACATCACTACATAAAAGTTATAGATAGATTAGTAGACCTGTAGTCCAGGAAACAGAGCATGGAAGCTGACTACAGTTTTGATCAACATGTATGATTTTATAATGTAATGGCTAAGCGCCTTTAGTTATAAGATTGTAATAATGTAATTAATGTTATAGTAAACACACTTAGGCTGACTTGTTTGGAAGCATTGTATATTTTTTTTTTAGGGCCGACTAGTGATTTGTTTTTGGGTCGCGCCTATTCGATTTTGAAGATATAAGTATGTAATGTAAAGATATGTTACAAGTGTCGATTATGATGTATGTAGAAGTTACAAAGGAACAGTATAATAAAGTCAAAAGATGATATAGCTCTTTAAAGGAGTAAGAGCATCCGCGCATACACGGAACTTATCAGACAGTAGTGTCATTATAGCAGTTCATTTTTGATATAGTGCATATCAACTTTCAGAAGGTTGTAGCCTTCATCTTATTAGGCAGTGAGCCTAGGCAGTGAGCCATACACCCCTAACAGGGTTATTGTAAAAGACTCCTAATAGGGTCAGACATTTAACTAGGGCATTGTACTTAATTTGTAAAGACTACTTCTAATAGGGCAAAGGAACTTAAACAGGTTCATTATACCTAGTACAATATTTTGTGGGTACTAATCCCCACCGGAGTTTTCCTCTTATCAAGGTTGTCCGTAATCATATCATGTGTTATATGTTCTTGTGTTATGGATGCACATTTGATATATGTTTAATTGGCTGAAATATAATTAATAGATAAACACTGATTCAGGCCCCCCCTCTCAGTGTTTCTAACAGTAATGTGGCGCTAAGATGTGATTGACCATCGCTTGGAATTTTTATATATCAATATCTTTTGGGATCTTAGCAGCATGTAGAGCTTGTTTTAGGATCTCCCTATATACTGTGGATATCTTAAGAAACTCAAAAATGGAAATTTTGGCAGAGGTTCATTGCAATTGATCTACCAAGTCATACTTTGTTCTAGGAATAGTAACCACGTGCTTTGTTGTTGGTTTAGGAATAGTAATGATAGGAACCTTGGACGTTGATGGCAGTTTTTGGGGTCCTTTCATTGTGACCTATGATTGGATCTATGTTACAACATTTTAGTGGAATGAAACACCTTTGATTGTGATCATATTAATGGATTCTATTTTAACATCCACCATATTGATCACATTGTCATTATTAGAATATGTGTAGTTTACTTTATTACTCTTCCCTTTAGATGTTTCTCCTTTGTCATAATTAGGAAATGGTTTATTGAATGTTGTATGATCCTCATTGGTAGTGTGTTTGTCCACTTTGATTTTACCACCTTCAACGAGGTCTTGAATGACATGTTTAAGTTTAAGGCAATTATTAGTCTTGTGCCCTTTGTTCTTATGGAAAATAAAATAGGAATTATCATCCCACCACCGTGGTTTGACCGCTGGTTCCTAGGGTTTTGAATCAAGAATTGTGAGAAGCTTGTTATCCAATAGAGTCTTCAAAATGGTCTCAAGAGGTTCTCCCAAAGGAGTAAATGTTCTATAAGGTTTTGAAGTCCATGACCGTCCTTTATCATTATCATTGTTTGTTTTTGGTATTGGGTTCGTGACCTTGGCATTTTTGCTTGCCTGCATGCCATTAGTTAGATTGAACACCTATGGTTTAGGGTTAATGTTAGAGGCATCACCTATCTCTATCATTGACAAAATTCTTGTTTTGATTCCACCATTTAGGCTTGGAGTTGGAGTTATTGGTTTTGTTTTTGTTTTGAAGGGTGATCTCCCCCCTTTTGACCATGACTTTCTCGATACAGAGGGCATTCTATCATTCTGTCTAAGCTTGGTGAGTCTTGCATTTGTAATGCATAGTTTAATTCAGGAACAAGGTTATTAATGAAGATTTCCATCTTCCCTGATTCTGGAATGGCTCTTAAATATCATGCAAAGATCTTCCTCCATCTTTCTAGGAAGTGTGTAAATGATTCACCAGTCTTTTGTTTGGTATTACATAGATCCATCATGGTCACATCATGCTATATGTTATAGGAGTAATGTTGGATAAATCATTGGATTAACTCCTCAAAAGTTTTGACATTAGGGTTCATTTTTGAGAACCACTCCATGGAATTACTTCCTAGAATTCCTGGAAATAGTCGCATGAGGTATGTAGGTTCATGCATGTATTCTATGCTCAGAGCATAGAATTCCCTCAAATGATTGTGTGGGTTAGTTTCTCCTATTTACTTTTCATACTTCGGTCTTGCCATATTAGGAGGAAATGGGATCATAGTAATACTCTTATCAAAGGGGAATGGACAAATCGAGTCCAAAGAGTATGGTGCTTTTGGTTTAGCCTTCTCTTGTTTGAGATTTGTAAGCTCAGTTTGAATCAATGTGAGCTGTTTGGCAAGAATAGATATAGGAGTTGGTACCTTCTTTTCTTTGAGTTGTTCCACATCGTAATCCTTAGGTAATTTGACACCCATAGATGCTAGATGGAGGAAGTATTTCTCTTTATCCTTGTCAATCATGTTTTCCATTATTTTATGGAATCTCTTTCTTTGTTTGAGTTTTTCATATTCTTCTTCAGTGATTTTGTTCTCACTTTCAGACTCAAATAAAGGATGATCGAATGTGGGTTCTTCTTCCTCATCAGTATCTTTGGGCTTTTGGTTTTTTCCATTTTTATATTCCTCAAAAGCCTTACTCCATCTGTGAGTGTCATTATCCATCTGTGGAGAGTCCAGATCAAGTAGGGAACTACGAGATGTTTTCCCTTGAAAGTGTGGTTTTTTAGGAGCTACTTTCGATCCTTTAGATGTGTACTTGTTGCATATTGTGTTAACCATGAAGTCCTGTCTCAACTTTTGTCAATTTTTCCCAAGAGTGTTAGGTAGAGTATCAAATCGTTCAAGTGAGTGTGTCTAGGTGGAAGTATTGTTCAAGTTTTGGTGGAAGTAAATGATTCCAGCGTTAGAGGGTTAGAATACCTTGATATTGAGCTGGGAACAAAGTATTTGTAAGAAGTGGATAGACCACACGTATTGAGACAGATTAAGAGAAATCGATAGGACATGCAAGGTGGATGTCTAAAAAAGTGTTTTGATTTAACAATAGGGAGACCAGAAAAGATAACTGAGACAGAATAAAGAGCCAAAAGGGTATCCAAATCAACTAAGAATTTCTAAGAAATTATCTTGCAAGTGCCCACTGTCCTAGATGCGAGCTCCCAGATGCGATCCTAGAAATATAGGATGCAAGCCACTATTGACCCTAGATGCGAGCTTAAATACCAGATGTGACTATGTGTTGACTAGATGCGCTCAATGATACCAGATGCGAGCCTAAATACTACATGTGATTTGGGAAATCTAGGATGCTATTTTATGATGTCTCTATCAGTTTTAATCAGTATTGAAAAGTTCATTTTGGAAGTGTGTGAAGCTCATCTGATTGTAGTTTGATTTCTAAGACCCATTGGTGAGTGAAAAACACATGTGTTGATCCAGGATTGAATTTTGTTGTTTGTTTGAAGATGTTATCTTTTTAATATTTTTGAAATACGTCAAACAGATTTGCATTATTAGGAGGGTGAAACAGACACTCATTTTTTTCCTATTCTCTACGTGGAGGATGAAAATCTTTGCTCGTTGAATTAGGTACACACTCAAATGCTAATCAGAATATAGCCATCACTAAGAATGCAATGGTTCTAGTCATGATGTTGTATTAGCCGACTACAAATGCAAGTGAGTGCACGATATGACGAGTGTCTTGGGGCAATTAATTTTTGCCTTGCACAAAGATTATCACCCTTTCGGGGGTGAATCAGGAACTCTTTCAGTTAAAATTGTTGTCTATTATTGGGCAATCCATTCGAAACTGTCCCCCATAGAATTGCACAAGGAAAAATTGATGCATATAGCCCTATGAGTACCTAAATATGTATATTCTTGCAAGAAAGATTCAAGTGGCTCTGCTCTACACATACCTAAGCATGTTCAAGGAATGATGTCAAAATTCCATGAACAAAACTGGCTCCATCTTCCAAGGCTTTAGCCTATGAGGAAGAAACTATTTATAGCGAGTTGGAAGGGTTGGCGTAAAACCTATCCTCACTTGGGTCTTTCCCGAGAGATTTTTTCCTCAACCGGCAGGCCCTCTACTATTAAATATGCATACAAAGTATTGGCGAGCGTAGGACGTCTAGATTTTTGATTCTTCCAAAGAAGAAGAGCATACTCTCCTAATCCATGTTGTTTCCTCCCAAAATAAAGTCTTGAAAATAGTTCATTCCTTCAAGCAATGTTGTGCTTGATTTAGATGTTCCTATTTAATGAAAACAAGATGCTTGAAAATATATTCGCCTTGTTCAATTTTCTACAATATTTAATGAGTATCTTGTTCAATTTCTGATCCAAAATTAGACGATGAAACTTGTTCAATTTGACCACAATATTAAGTGCTTTTTTTTTGTTCAATTATTGATCCAAAAGAATTTATACGATGTGAGTTTGTTTGTTTAGTTTACTCCAAATTCCTCTCAACTGTTAAACTGATGTATGAGTTTTTTATTTTCCCCAAGAAGAAAAGAGCATAGTCCTCTAGTCAGTTTATTAGAAGATTAGAAAATGTATCTTAGTGTTTTAAAGCATGTAAAAATAGAGGTCAAGATGGGGGTTTGGCAACTTGAAAAAACAAGTTAGTTTTCTTTGTTGTAACTCCCACGAAAAAAACCTTCAATATCAACCTGGTAAAAATCGTTAGGCTGCAAGAAAAGTCAACAACACAACTGGTCAAGAAGTTAGGGTTAGGAAAATGAGGTGTGCAAATTTTCTAACCAGATGCAAGCCTAAAATAACTGAAAATGATATATTTTACTAGATGGGACCCCTTTCACTAGATGTGACAGTATGTTCACCAGATGTGAGCTCCAACCAGAAATGATCTGGGAAATCCTGGATGTGAGCCTCATTTTCTGCAGTGCGACAATATTTCCCAGATGCGATTCCTTGTCACTAGAAGTGATCCTGGACATGAAAATTGGGCAGATAGATTAGTTGAAAATAATGTCAAAATGAGGTCAAATCTTGATTCGAGCTCCACAGTGGGTGCTAGAAATGTGTGTGTGATTTTCATACCTGTTTAAGAAAGACACAACACTTCAATAGATCATTGCATTAGCTAAAAAGGGGTTAGATGAGCATATAAAACCAACTAATATCGACCTATTTCTTTGTAACTAAAAAGAGTGTGATTCATAACATAATAGCCCTCAGATTATGCTACTATCAGTGACATATACAACTTAGCATGAAAGATTTGAATTACAACAAGCTATTTAATCATTAAGCAATGCATTCTAGCTCTAAAAATGGACATTATAACAATGCATGGTAATGAAGCTATGAAATGAAAATGAAGCTATCTAAATCTTAACAACATAATAATGTATTTTCTAATATGATATGAAGGCTTATTTGCTCTCAAAAATGTCTTCTATTTATAGAAGAATAAGGAGAGAGAGGGGGGACAAGGTGCATTAATGAGTTGAAGAACTCATTAGTGGTGGTCTAAGAGCAATAAATGCCTTGGGAATTTAATAGACATGGGAGATACATGGGTTTAAGGAATCTTCATCAACGAGGCATTAATGAGAGCCTTAAAGAAGCATGGGAAGGGTGTAAGAGGATGGCTTGAGAAAGTGGACTTGAGGGAAGGAATCTTGAGATTCCTTGACTTTCTCAAGTGGGTGGAGTTGTTAATCTTTCCCTAATGGAATGTGACAATATTAGGAGGTGGGTTAGGATAGAATTAGGATTAGAATTAGATTAGTATGGGCAGAATAGGTAGGGATGGGTTAGAACCCAGGGGAGAAGTGGTTGAGATAGGTTAGGTTGGGGTTTAGGGGAATATAAATGAAATGAATTAAAATTATTTAATTCATTCAAAAATAGGATATTAATTATTTAAACAATTAATTGCTTTCTAATAATTAAGGGGACTATAGCCATTTTAATTAAATTAATTAGGCTAGGGGAATGGGTTTATTTGCAAGTGAGAAATTGATTTAGGGGTTTATTTAATTCCTTTATAATTCAATACTATAGCCATATTTGAATTTGATTTGATTTAATTAGTTTTGAATTGATTTGAATTGTATGGCTATAATAGTTAATATATTTTAGTGATAAAAAAATCACCTCAGACATTAAATTTGATTTAAAATGAATTATGCCAAAGTAACATTGTCATTGCATAATTGGGGGTGTGATCACATTTAGGGGAAATAGGGTTCATAGCTGGAACAAACCAAATCTAAGTGGTTACAGGTTGTATCGAGCTATGCATTCTTGGATCAGTTTCGGCGCCTGGACGGCTATGAAAAAACCTACGGCCTCGACTAACCCACTCTCCTTCAACTTCTCAGTGATAGGCTGCATTTGATCATCTTTCAATCTATCCTTCAAGTTTTTCATATCAAAGAACTTCAAAGAGGTGTCAGTAATCTTATGCCAGTCGGAGATTATGCTATTCATTCCATCGAATCCCATAAATTTGGAAGCCATGCTTTGAATGATTTGATTCAGGAACTAAGAAGATCTCTTAGGAATGCAGGGGCAAAGAATAATTGATATCAGAGGCTTTGAATTCAAAAAATTTGTCAAAAAAATGGTAGCTCCTATTTGCAACCTTCAACTAATTTTATAACTTTGAATTCTTACCATTTAACGACTGACTTCCTGTGACACACGAAAAGACCAAAGAATTAATGGAAAAGTTTGTTATGAAGTAAAACAACTTTATTTGAATTAATTACTTTTCTCTTATGGGCAATTGAGAAACATCTTTTCACTTTAGTAACCGTAACGGTAACTTTCCTGAGGTAGCAGAAAATTACTTTTCTATTTCTCATTTGGGTGGAGAAATACTTTTGGAGTGCTCTTTGTTCAAAAATCCACCGAAGGAGAATTTTAGCCTATTGAGATGCTAAAATGGTACTTGTTGATTTCATCAGCTTTCATCATGACTTGGGTCACTTATGAGATTGATTTCCCTTCAAAAATCCTTCATTTTAATGGTTTGGCAGAAAATGTACTCCGCGGGTTGAAACCCACTTGTTTGAGTAGTGGAGAAGCCATTTTCTGCTTTTCTGCCAGCAAGCTTACATCTTAGATTTGTCTCCATTTAGTCATTCATTTCGGCCTACCGAGATGTATTTCAGATGCAATAATATTTTTAAGCCCAAATCATCCATTTTAAAACTATAGTGACTTCTGAGACATCATAGAATAGTCATCTATGGAAAACGCACCCTGCTGGTGATTTTCTGCTAGTGGAGAAGCCCGAACCCAATTTTCTGCCATTGGAGAAAAATGAAGTATTCAAGCTACAGATTTCAAAACCACAAAAGATAAATGTTAGAGATCTTTGAAATGTGACCTTTATTAGATTTGGGATCTTAAACCTACCCTATTAAGCACAACTTTAGATACAAATTCCCCCGGCTTGGAAAGGAGAAGTGAAATTGGGAAAATTTGATAAAGGCCTCCTAACCCAAGGGGAAATCTAGACATAGAATCCAGAAGTTCACAACACTTTTAAGATCACTACTACTTACTAAACATCCACTTTTGCCTCAAGGTATGTAGAACAAAAGTGGGGCAAAAAAACAAACACTCAAAGACATAAAAGTGACATTTGATGAATCCATTCCTATTATAGGTGATAATAAACATGCAATGAATATATGCAAGAATCTAGTGATGCATTTTAGAACAAAGAATATATTAATTAAATAACATTTATTGAGAGAAAACATTACTGAAAATGAAGTGAGATTGGAGTACATTTTTATAAAAGAGAAAAGTTCACACATATTTATTAAATATTTGACAAATGATACTTTTGATTTTCTTAGGGAGAATATTCGGTTTGTGGCTCTCCTTATAACTAAGTTCATCAAAGTGGTGCATCTATCTAGCAGGAGCTTTCAAGCTTATTATTTTTCATCAAGATTGATGCTAATGGATATTCTCAACGGGTGCAAAAGTAAGTATATTTTTGTCCTTTATCCTTGATGGGAAAAGGGGAGAAAGATAAGGAAAATATTTATCTGACAATGTATTTTACAGAAGTTTGAAATGTGTACAAGATGTTTTTAGTTATTTCTATTAGGGGGAGTAAAAAATCAATAATATCTCAATGAAACATTATTGGCCGTTTTGATCCATCAATGAAAAAGTGGGAGATTGTTGGAGATATGTGTATAGTTTTTTTGTTGTTATTAATGAAAAAAATTATGGTGTAGAGGTGTTTCTATGGTCTGGAGGTATTTTAGAAAGACATGTTAAGGTATATTTGGTTATCCAAAAGAAGGGAGTTGGACCTAAAGATGTAAGGTTGTGTATTAGAAATTATTGTGCTACAAAATTGTTGAAGATATATGTTTTTTTCAGTACTTTATGTTAGGATTAATCCCAAGAGATAATTAAGAGGGGGTGAATCAGTTATCTACGAGTTTCAACTCTTTTAACCAATTAAGTATAGAATAACATTAAGAATAAATGCAACAACATAACACTGGATAAAACACCATAATTTTTCTTACGGGGAAATCAAAATAGGTAAAAGCCCTGGTGGGAATTAGCACCCACAAAGAACTATACTAGAGTATAATGATCCCTATTAGAAGATCTTACAACCCTGTTAGAGTTGATCTTTGCAATGCAATAAGTACAATGACTTGGTTAATGGTCACACTATGTTAGGAGTCTTTTACAAATAACCCTGTTAGCGGTAAAGACACTGTCCAAGAGCACACTTCTCAAATGATGAAGGTGTGCATGTGTATTTGGGTACCTGATGAAAATAACACAAACACTCAATAGGTCATTGCATTAGTCCAAATGGTTAGATAAAATGTTCAAAAACACTAATATTGGCCTATTCCCTTCTAACTAGAAAGAGTGTAATTCATAACATACTAGCCCTCAGAGTATGCTATAAATCAATGACCAATACTACTCTAGCATGAAGGATTTAATCCAAATTTGAGCTAAAAAGACGAAAAAGCATGTAATCTAGCTTTAAAAGATGAAACTAGAACAATGAACTAGCATGGAATAAAGAGTGTAATGTAAATCTAAGAGTAATCCAATAGCATAACAATGTAATTGAAATCTAAAGTGAAGG
>MU224061.1:2119743-2160476 GCA_018584345.1 Thuja plicata
TGAGAAGGTGGACCTTAAGAAAGTCCAGCTTGAGAAAGTGGACTTTCTCAAGTGGGTTGAGTTGTTAATCATTCCTTAATGGAATGTGACAACATTAGGAGGTGGGTTAGGATAGAATTTAGGATTATGATTAGATTAGTATGGGTGAATGGGTTGAGAAGGGTTAGAACCCAGGGTAGAAGTGGTTGAGATAGGTTAGGTTTGGGTTTAGGGGAATATTAATAAATGAAATAAACTTATTTAATTCATTTAGAAATATAGTAATTAATTATTTAAACAATGAAATTGCTTTTTAATAATTAAGGGACTATAGCCATTTTAATTAAATTAAATAGGCTAGGAGAATGGGTTATTTTGCAAGTGGGTATTTGATTTAGGGATATATTTAATTCCTTTATAATTAAATACTATAGCCATATTTGATTTTGATAACATTTGATTGGTTGAAATTGATTTGAATTTTATGGCTATAATAGTTAATATAAATCAGTGATAAAAATCACCTAAGACATTAAATTTGATTTGAAGAATTATGCCAAGCAGTAACATGGTCGTTTGGACATAATCAAGGGTATGATCACACTTAGGGAAAATAGGGTCTATAGTTACAATAGACCAAATTTAGGTGGTTACATTTGCCCCTCTTTGAATTGATGTGTGAGCAGCACATTGATTCAAAGTAAGTTTTTGATTTTGACTTCAGAAAGATTGAGAATCTCATTCTTGGTTGTCGAATGAAATGTTGATGAGATCAGTCTTGCACTTGATTGAACAAAACTGATAGAATTGATCTTGAACTTAGTTTTCGTCCAAAGATCAATAAAAGATTTTAAAAATACTAATTTTGAACTTGGTTGTCATCCAAAAATTGATAATACTGATTCTGAACTTGGTTGTCATCCAAAAGCCAGTATGAAGCTACTAGGAGCTTTAAAAATCTTCTTAAAATGAGGAAACATAAGATATCTAGCTCATGAGAACCAAAGCTTTCTATTCAATAGATCTGACTTAGTCAAGGAAACTGTTATGCCCCTAGTTTGTTTGATAATGCAGTCATTTTTAATGCAGTTTCAAGAAAAAATTTAATTGATAATAGTGTGATCATGCCCCCTCGGGAATGAAATCGAAGGAAAAAGAAATAAAATCCCTCAGTTGAAGAGAATAGAACACTTGCAGGAAGTGATAAGGCTAGAAAGAGTGGAGTAGAAGGTGTGTTTAAAAATAAACACACGATTATCAAGTTAATGATGTGAAAATATGAGTGATAATGTTGATAAAATGATATTTTTAGATCAAGATGTACGATGAAATGTGCAGTATTTACCACTGAGGTGAATAAATGAAGCAAATTCACAATTTTTTGAAACTGTTGCAAAAAGACATTGTGCTGCTAAAAATGTCGTAGGCACCTTCGATTTGGTTCCCGATTGATGAAAAAGGGAACACAAATACTCTCGTAGTTCTTCGGGAGGAGTTTTGGAAACCCTAAATGTCCCAAAAGACCCATATAAGCCTCTAAATTGACCATTTCACTATTCATTTTGACATTCAACTATAGCCAATTAGAGAGCTCTACAGAGAAAATGGTGGGCCCTATGAGGAAACATCATTTCAAGATGAGCCGACGACACCAGCGACCAGCTCATTACCCACCGCCGGTAAGTGCTCGATAAACTACCCTGTGAATTTGGCATTTTTGAATTTCAAGCATTTTGGTGTGTTTTATAGCTAGTCAAAGTTAGGATCGCATACTGCGAAACGCGCATCGCATCTAGTTTTCCCGGATCGTATCCAGTTTTTTCTAGATTCTGTGTCGCATCCAAGTTTTCCTGGATCACATCTAGTTGTGTAGATTTAGGCATGTTTAGAGCTAGAAACCATTAGGGAATCGCATCCAGGATTTCGGGGATCACACCCCACATTTAGGATTGCATCCTATTTTTCTAGGATCGCATCCCGTATGCAAAATTGCATCCTATATTTCTAGGATTGTATCTGGTAAAAGACTTAGGTTTTCAAATTGCTTTGATCTGTTTGCGTCCTATGAATGTGGAATAAATTAACATAGTAGGAATTTGCCCCTCGTTGTAAATAGAATGCTGATGTTTTATTGTGTTGTCAAAAATCAGGCCCAGTTTGAGATAGTTGCCTTTCGAGGCACGTATCCTGCACGAGTTCTGGCATTGTTTGGCCAATTGTCAGATGATGAGAAATCTACTGTGATCCATTGTGGATTGCTGGCATTGATAGGTTTACCTGAGATCAGGGTAAACTGAGGGTTGTTGACTGCTCTGGCTGAGAGATGGCATTCAAAGCATAACACCTTCCACCTACCGACTGGTGAGATTACTGTGACACCAGAGGATGTTTGGAGGATCTTGCACATGCCCATGGTGGGACATGAGGTGTATTTTGAATCTAGAGCTGGCATGGTGATCGGGACTACGCAGAGATTCATTTAGGATGACAGCATAGATCATAAATACCTATGCTGGGACTACATGGTCAATCACTATGATCAATTAGCTATATAATTAGCTCGATTAGTAGGCGGCATCCTTATGCCAGATAGAGGGCAACACGATTTCTTGGTGGGCTGGGTCAGCATGGTAGAGAAGATGATCATTCACCATCGACGATTTTCCTGGGGGAGCTGCATTTTAGCTCACATATACCGAGAGCTTCATGAGATTGTTTACCACCATACTCGTAGCATGACTGTGGGTATATTGATTCTTCAGGTATGGGCCTGGGAGCACATCCCTATGACACAACCGATTGTTGACAGATAGAGGGCACTAGAGTAGCCCTATGTGTACATGTACACAGGTCTTTTACAACAGCCCCACCTGGGCAAGGTTGAGTACTGGCATCGATTATTCGACAATATGACAGAGGTCATATGGTGACCATACTTAGACTATGAGGTATGGACCTCTGATGCATGGCAGGTTCCCTTTTTGTGTCAGAGAAGATATTTGATTAGTCATACCAGATACATCATAGACTACTTCATTATTACCATAGTTTTGGGACAGTATAGGCGGTGACAGGGCCATACAAAGGATGTGGCAATTTATGCTCAGATCAGGGATGAGGTAGTTGAGTGGGGAGCACAAATAACTTATGATACTTCCACATAGGACATTCATGATATGGTAGTGATAGACTGGGACCCTCGCCCAGATGTTGAGGATGGGGGAGTATCGAATGGGTATGTGGTAGAGATGCTACAACATTCATTTTCATGATTCATAGTTTCGGAGGAGATGATTCCTCGTATAGAGGAGCCGCTAGATTATGATCCCGAGGATCGACCTGTCAGGGGAGAGGTGACAGAGATAGAGCACCAGGCAGACATGGGGGCCATGATGGCGATAGAGACAGTGGTAGAGGCAGAAGGCACCCTCCTCCAGATGATAGGCATGATGGTGATGATAGGGGTGGCGGTGGAGAGGCCGTTGATATAGGTGGTGCGAGTGGCAGTGGGCAGAGACGGCCAAGATACAGATTTGCAGCCCCTTAGAGAGATCCAGGACTATTACTTACTCTTGAGCAGCAGAGATAGCGGAGATAGAGAGTACAAGAGCAGGATCCTAGCAGAGATGAGGACCCTCTATCGAGGTGTGAGCAGGAGAGAGAGGAGCTCAGAGCTCAGATCATAGCCTTGGAGGCTAGGGTTACTACTACAGAGGCACTATTAGCAGACAAGGATAGACAGCTCAACTAACTAAGAGCTGAGAGAGATACACAGGGGGAGATGCTCAGAGATGCCCATGCCTGGACAACAGTCCATTAGGGATAGAGGGTGACATATTTTTATGCTTTGTATCATGTAGCAGTTCTTGAGGGTCAGAGAGCACCCACTTTTTTGCATATAGCTCAGCAGTCAGAGGGGGCCATGCCACCTCTAGTAGCTCCATTCATGCCACCTCTTCCTCCTCCTCCTAACCAGGGAGAGGGTGCGTGCTAGAGTTGATACTGTGCACCATTTTGCTTCTTTTTGAGATTATACATGTATATCTGGATCCTGCTGAGATCCCCCTTTTTGTACATTACGTTGATTCACATATATATTTGATTCATTCTTTTTGGCATACTGATGCTTTTTATGTGTACTGACATGCTGCATACTATCTGATACACGTTATGCTCATGGATACTCTTTTATGTTCACTGATACCCTTTATGCTTTGATTTGTATCATGTTTGTAGTTTCTGGATTCTGACATGTTTTTATGTGGCAAATGTATCCATTCTGCTTTTTATAGATATGGTAAAGGTATCTGTTGCACATGTGATGATATCTTGATCTTGTGATGAATTAGTTATAGTTGATAACATCATTTCATAATGTGGATGTGATGAGTATATTACTGATACAAACAAATGATATCTATGTGAAAATGCAAATGTATGTTTTCTTTGATTTTCCAGTGATGCAAAATATATGTATGGATGCACATAGGATGTAGAAGTAAAAATGCAATACATGGATGTTTTATTTTTGTATTTTTCAGTTTCATTTTTCCAAATGAATGCAAAATGTATGCTATGGATGATATCAGTAATTAAAATGATGTAATTAACTTGATATTTTGTAGAACAAGATAGAAACCATGATTTGAGCCTAAACTTCCTTTATGTTGTTAATACTGTTGAAAAATGCATCAAGAAATCTTTAAATGCAGCTATATGAAGACTCTTAGGACTTGTCACAGATTTAGCAAATATTGCAACATTTTTATCATCATTGGGCAGTTTTCAGAATGGATACCATCGAATAGTACAACTATCACTAATACCCACTGATATTATGAAAGTATGAATACTATATTTTATTGAAATGTCAGAAATAGACTTAGGCATCAAGGCATAGAAGCCAGGATAACAAAAATAGTCACCCTCCTTTTAATATACCAGTTTCTGAGTAAGGCAAGATATTGAACCTGCAATGACTTTGAAAATTCATATCCTTGGGTACATTATGATTCGCATACCTTAGTGAGAATCTAGATTAGAAAACAGAAAAGGAAATTGTGTCAAACTCACCGTAGTTTACACATAACCAAGATCAAGATATATGTGGCTATCCACCCATAGTGGTAGCTCTTACCATAAACATCCAAGTTAGGTGAAATTTATAGGTTCATTTGAAATAATCACCATACGCAGAAAAATCAAGAAAACATTATGCCCCCAATCCTTGCGACTCTTTGTCTTTGTGGAGACGTCATTGAGTAACTAAGAAGACATAAGAAATCATAAATTGTGAATCAATCAGATAAAATTCATAATTACTTAGATGTCCCTAGTCGAAAACATCATCAGGACATAAAAGAATCATAATCAAACCATTATCAAACTGTGTGTTTAAGTAATACTTCGTTCATCCATATGTCAAACACAGTAAAAGATTCATCAATCAGATAATACGCAATACAAGTAATATGGTGTTCCATGTCTGTGCCTTGATAGGATAATCCATTCATGTTTGCGATCCAAAATAGCTGTGTAGGAATGCTGTGAATGTCATGTCATGTCCCATGTCATCAAAAGACACCTTTGTTTTTGGAATAGTGACATTGTTTTACATGTATTGAGAAACATCATGTTCATGAGGCAAACCATCCTAGAGAAACCTAGCAACCGCAACTGACTACGCCAACAAAGATGCCCCTAGTATAGAATGACCTACTCCTAAGACGTAACGATAAAAAAATCCCAAGCGAGGATAAGATAGTCATGTAGGAATATGAAGTCAGCTTATGAGCACAGGCAAAATTATGAAGGCCTAGTATCAATAGTGCATTGATAGATGGAGCGCATAACATAAGTAATGCCTGATTGCCAGGTTTTCACAACTTGGCAAGATCTTTTTCCTTTTGCTACCAAGATTCCTATTTTACCAGGTGCTCATCAAGGCACTTTTTCTCTTTTTAAATTTTTTTGCTATTTTTTTTTTAATGTTTTTGTAGTATCAAGGCGCCTGTTTACCAGGTTTTCACCAAGGATACCCATTTTGAAGGACCTTTTCCATTATTTTTTGGATTTCTTCAGGATCAATTTTCTAAATGTTTTTGGTGTTTTGCAAGAACTTTTTGCTGTATAGGCTCTGCTAGCTAAACATTAAGCATAGAATTGATTCAAATGTAGAGTGTTGATAGGATCTGGAAGAACGTCCCCCTTAGGTGTAGCTAACTGATAAGCTCCAGTCCCAAAAGTGGCAGTGATAACATAAGGTCCCAGCCAGTTAGGTTCAAACTTTCCTTTCTGCTCTCTGTTAGGCTGGTTCTTAGGATTCTCTTTCAGGAATAGGTCTCCTACCTCAAACTTGCATGGTTTAACCTTTTTTTTGTAACCTTTGGACATTCTTGCTTGGTATACTTTGAGGTGATCGAATGCTTGCTATCTGCACTCATCCACTAGGTCTAGAGAATTTACCCGATCAATGCGGTACTGTTCGTCAGTAACCAGTCCTTGTAGAGAGATCCCAAAGATGGGATTTCAACCTCAATAGGTAGTACTGCTTCAGTGCCATAGACTATATCAAATGGCATGGCTCCAGTTGGTGTTCTGATGCTTGTTCTTTAGGCCCATAGTTCCAAATTTAGTTGTAAATGCCAGTCTCTGCCAGACTTGCTCACAATTCTGTGTAGAATCTTGAGAATGTTTTTGTTTGATGCCTCAGCCTGTCCATTACCTTGAGGATAATAGATTGAGGAGCAATGTTGAGTGATATGGAACTGTTCACAAAGGTCATCAATGTCTTGATTTTTAAATTGGCCCCCATTGTCTGTCACAATTGAAGAGGGTATCCCATATCTACAAATAATGTAGTTCAGAATGAACATAGCCACCTATTTTCTAGTGTCTTTGATTAGCGGCATAGCTTCAACCCATTTCATGAAGTACTCAGTGGCCATAATGATGAACTTGTGTCCATTTGAAGAGTTGGGATATATTTGTCCAACTAAGTCAAAGGCCCATTGCTGAAATGGCCAATGTGTTATGAAAGGTATCAGTCCTTTGGCAGGAGCATGGATGAGGTTTCCATGTGTTTGGCATTTAAGACATGCTTTTGAAAATTGAATAGCATCTTTCTCAATGGTAGGCCAATAATAGCCTACTCTGAGCAATTTTTTAGCTAATGAAAAGTCGTTCAAGTGTGATCCACATACACCTTCATGGAAATATTTTAAATCTAGATCAGACTCTTCTAGTTCTAAACACCGAAGAAGCATACCATCGAGACTACATCGATATAGGTTGTTAGTAATGAGGACATAACGTGATGCTATCCGAATCAGGGATCTTTTCTCATTTCTAGATAGATTGGCGGGAATGGTCTGATCTGAAAGATAGGCAATAATATTGGCATATCGGGATTGATTGGGAGTATTTAAGGCACATATTACCTGGTATTTTGGATTGGAAAAAGTGAGATAGGATATCTCTTCCACCAAGAAGTCATAGCGAAATTGGTGTTCCTCTAGTTGCACCATGGACGCCAAGGTAGCCATAGCATCTGCAACTTTATTCTCTAACCTTGGTATTTGTTGGAAGGTGACGAAGACAAAGTATTTCTTCAAATCATAAGCTAGTTGTTTGTAGGGCATCAATTTTTCATCTTTTGTTTGATATTCCCCATTGATCTGATTGATAACTAGTTGAGAGTCACCATATATGTGTAGCTTAATGATCTTCCATTCTATGGCAAGTTTGAGGCCATTGACCAACGCTTCATATTCTGAGATGTTGTTGGTGCATGGAAACATTAATTTATAAGATTTGAGAATCTTATATCGTTGCAGAGTAATGAAGAGAACCCCTACTCTAGAGCCTTGTTGAGTAAATGACCCATCAAAGTACATCTTCCATGAATGTTCAGTAAGATGCATGATTGTTTTATCAGGGAATTCAATTATTAATGGTGTATCATCCTAGAGTGGTGAATCAGCCAATTGATCTACCAGTACTTGTCCTTTGATAGCCCTCCATTTGACATACTCAATGTCAAACTCACTTAGAATGAGGACCCACTTCACCAAGTGGCCCGTTAATGCTACTCTACTTAAAAGATACTTTAGAGGATTGATCTTAGCTATGAGCTTTACTATGTGTGAGAGCATGTAGTGTCTCAATTTCTATGATGTGAAGACAACTGCTAAGCATGCTTTCTCAATAATGCTATAATTGAGCTCATAAGCGACTAAAGTTCTACTAATATAGTAGATATCTTGCTCTTTCTTTGTTTCATCCTCGTGCCAGTAATAATCCTAGTGATGTAGCTGTAGTTAAAATATATAGGAGCAAAGGCTTTCCATGAATAGGTGCCATAAGAATAGGTGGTGAAGCTAGGTATGCCTTTAATGCTTTGAAGTTTGCTTCACAGTGTTCATCCCAGTTGAACGTAACCCCTTTATGTAGCAGCTTAGTAAAGGGTTGTGCGTTATCTACAAGTTGGGATATAAATCTCCTAATAGACTGGAGTCTCCCTTGTAGCATCCTCATTTGGCTGATCTTATGTGGAGGAGTCATTTATAGAATAGCTTTTACCTTTGCCGGATCGACTTCAATTCCCTTTGTCGATACTTTGAATCCTAGGAGCTTACCTGATTGAACCCCAAAAGCACATTTCTTTGGATTGAGTCAAAGTTGAAACTGCTCCATGCCATCTAATATCCTTCCTAAATCTATAATATGAGTACCTCTTTCTTTTAATTTAGCCAGTGTGTCATCGACATAGTCTTCCATGTTCTTGTGCATCATGTCATGGAATATGGTTGTCATAGCTCTTTGATATGTTGCTCTAGCATTCTTTAGCCCAAATAGCATGAAATTCCAGTAAAATGTGCACCATGCACATGTGAATGAAGTTTTCTCTTGGTCCTCAAGGGTGATCTTGAGTTGATTATAGCTTGAGAATCCATCCATCAAGGAATACATCTGGTAGCCAGCTATAAGGTCTATAATCATGTCAATATTTTTTAGAGGGAAGTCATCCTTTGGACATGCTTTGTTGAGGTCTCTAAAGTCTGTGCAGATCCTAATAGATTTATCATTTTTAGAGACAGGGACCACATTGGAGATCCAAGCTACATAGGCAATGACCCGAATGAATCCAGCTTTTAACAATTTTTCTAATTTTGCTTTCACTAGTATTGCAACATGAGGATGCATTTTTCTGAGTTTTTGTTTCACGGGCTTGATCCTGAGAGCTATAGATAAGTGATGCATAATGAGATTGGGATCTAACCCTGGCATATCAGTGTAGGACCAGGCAAAGTTGATCTTTTTCTCCTTTAGGAATTCTGTGAATTGTACTTTCTCTTCTTCTGATAGGGATTGTGCTAGATGAACTATCTGAGGATCTTCAATAGTACCCAAGTTCATTGGCTATGTTGGTTCAATTAATATTGAAGATCTTTCTTGAAAGTGCTCAGGGAGGATATCAAGAGTCTCATCTTTTGGTGCCTCTGAGAGGTTTTCACCATCAAATACGTCTTTTTTCCTTACTATTTTAGGATCTGATACTTCCACCGAGTGGTTTTCACCATTAGTCTTCTTTTTCTTTTTATTTTCCATCTTGTGACTAAGAAACTTGATATCCTCCTGTGACATATTCTCGCTCCTTGCATTGGTGGAAGAGAGATGAGGTTCACAAGCATTAAGATAACAAGCCAGGGAGTGGTCATTGGGAAAGTTGAGGATAGGGGTAGGATCTATTTCAATCCAATCAATGAGGTTTGGAAGTACCAATTTTAGGGAGTCAGATTCTGAGAAGGACAGCATCGTGTTAGCATCAAAACTATTAACTGACATGACACGGTCTGTTAAGTTAATATCGTCGATGTTTAGATCTATAAGAGCGAGATCATTGTTAAAAGGGTTGTTTTCAGCCATATATGGATCAAACTCTAGAGACTCATCAGTAGATAACTCATCCTCATCTCTTTCTAAAATGAGGCTTCTTACTTGTAACCTATGAAATTCTCGTAAAGTTATATATTCGCCAGTGTCTCCGTCAATGATTGGAGGAAGGAACTCTTCTTCTGCTTCAGGAGGATCAGTGTCATTGATAGGGATGTTAGGTCATCTACTAGGAGCTATGGAAGCTGCAAACATATGAATTGTTTCTATCCCAATTTCTTCAGAAGAAATAGATAACTGATCATACTCATAGTCATGAGAGTCTGTGACATCATCATCAATTCTATTCAAATATTCAGGAATGTTTATTTGATGGAATCGATTAGCTGCTTGTAGATCAAAGTGAGGTAGATCTAGGAAATTTGTAATGGTGACCAATTTCCCCCAGTTAGGGTGTAAATTATGTGGCCGAGGTTCCTCTTGAGTGATCATAGCTATGGTGTCTCCTACCTCCTGAATGGGAGGTTGTGCTATCAAAGAAGTGTAAAGATCCTGTGGTACCTCAAAGCTAGGTACATAACGTTCTCCTTGATATTCAAGATTCTCTATACCAATATGTAGTAATCTCTCATAAGGCCATGGTTCCAATATTATCTCATCTGTTTTATCACTCCCTGTTTTAGAAGGTGGGCTCTTCTTTGAAGTAGGTTTGTTGGTTTGAGTATTAAAGCCCAATCCTATTTTATCTCTGTTGAGGTAGAACTCCATGGGTATAGGTTCAATAATCCCTCATCTTGTGTCGTTCAGAGGTCCTTTTCCTTTATACCCCATTTATTTGAGGAAATCATATCCCTTTCCATACTATTCTGGGGATATCTTTACATTTTTAACCTTAGAGTCCACTGGTTCTCCTTTGTAAAGCTAATTCAAGACTGCCTATTCTTCTATGTTTTCTGAAGAAGATGTGGATGCCTTTATCATACCGATAGCCTTGTGTACCTCTAGTTCCTAGACTGTGAGAGGTGTGAATGTTGATGACAATTTTCCATAGGATCTTGGTGATACTAGAAGCTCTGTCAGGGAGGGAGTCAGGTCCAACTTGTATTCTCCCATACCTGTTTCTTGAAGTTTCAAAGTTTTGTTAAAGCCTTTCATGACCATGTCTTTGGTAGTTTCAGGAGTAACTACGTCCATAGCCTCCTTGTTGTGTGGGCTCATACTACCCGCTTTGATATTATTGCAAGTGTAGTTGGCATCCCCAGGAATTGTTACCTCTATGCCATTATGTGGGAATTTGATGCATTGATGATAAGTGGACGGTACATATTGCATCTCGTGGATCCATGGTCTGCCTAGTAGAATGTTGTAGGCTAGTGGTAGATCCAGAACTTGACATATAACATCTCTTTCAATGGGTCCAACTCTGATGGGTAGACAAATAATACCTCAGGAGGATCTTTCTTCCTCATCATATGCTTTGATGGTTATTTTATTTCTGGAGTCAATTGTTTTCTCTGAGAGGCCTAACCTCCCGACAAGATCCAGTATACAGATATTTAATCCATTGCCTCCATCTATCAACACCCATCTAACACAGGATTTATGAATAAGAACTTCGATATGGAGGGGTTGATTGTGTGGATGGGTCAATGATTTTTCATCCTCCTTAGAAAAGGAGAGGTAATGTGGCGCTGAGATTTGATTGACCATCGCTTGGAATTTGTCTATATCTATATCCTTTTGGAACATTAGCAGCATGTAGATCTTGTTCTAGGATTTCTCTATGCACAGTGGATATTTTGAGCAATTCAAAGATGGAAATTTTGGCAGCAGTTCTTTGCAATTGATCCACCAAGTCTTATTTCACTCCAAGGATGGTGACCACATGTTTTTCTCCTGGTTTAGGAATAGTGATAATAGGAACCTTGGGTGTGGATGTCAGTTTTGGAGGTTCCTTGATCGTAACCTATGCTTGGCTCTGGGTTACAACATTTGTGGAGGATGAGGCTCCTTTGATGGTGACCATATTGATAGATTCATTTTTAATGTTGAATATATTGATCACATTGTCATTCTTGGAATAGGTGTAGTTGACCTCATTACCTTTCCCTTTGGATGTTTCTCCTTGATTGTAATTGGGGATTGGTTTATTAAATGTTGTGTGATCTTGATTTGTAGTGTGTTCATCCACCTTGATCTTACCCCCTTTGATGAGTTCTTGGATAATGTGTTTGAGTTTAAGACAATTATTTGTCTTGTGTCCCTTGTTTTTGTGGAAGACACAATAGGAGTTATCATCCCACCATCTAGATTTGACCATTGGTTCCCAAGGTTTAGAATCAGGAGTCATGAGGACTTTGTTATCCACCAATGTTTTTAAGATGGTCTCAAGAGGTTCTCCCAAAGGTGTTAATGTTCTTTGGGGTTTTGAATTCCATGTTCATCCCTTGTCATTATCATTGTTGGCTTTGGGAATGGGAGGTGTTATTTTAGCCTCCTTACTTGCTTGCATACCAGTGGTAAGATTGAATGCTTCAGTTTTATAATTAATGTTGGAAGCATCAACCACTCCGTCATTAAGAACATTCTTGTTTTTCTTCCACCATTTAGGCTTGGGGTTGGAGCTACTACCTTTGCTTTCATTTTGTAGGGTAATCTCCCCCATTTTGACCATGACTTCTTTGATACAGAGGGCATTTTTAATCATCCTATCGAAGTTAGGAGAATCTTGCATTTGTAGAACATAGCTCAATTAAGGTATGATATTATTAACAAAGATCTCCATCTTTTCCGTTTGAGGGATGACTCTTGAATATCGTACAAAGATCTTCCTCCATCTTTGTAGGAAGTGCATAAAATATTCTCCCATTTTCTGCTTGGTGTTACATAGATCCATCATGGTGACATCATGTTGAATATTGTAGGAGTAGTGTTTAATGAACCGTTGCATTGACTCCTCAAATGTTTTGACTTTAGGATTCAATTTTGAAAACCATTCCATGGAATTTCCTCCTAGAATTCCTAGAAACAGTCGCATGAGGTAAGTGGGTTCATGCATATACTCAATGTTAAGAGCACAAAATTCTCTCACATGGTCTTGTCATATTTTGGTCTTGCCACATTAGGAGGAAATGGGACCATTGTGATACTCTTGTCGAAAGGAAATGGACAAATGGCGTCCAAAGAGTATTTTGTTTTTGGTTTATCCTTCTCTTGTCTAAGGTTTGTGAGCCCAGTTTGCATTTGATTGAGCTTTTTAGTAAGGATGGATATGGGGTTTGGTTCCTCTTTTTCTTTGAGATCATTTACATCATAATCCTGGGGTAATTTGACACCCGTGGATGCTAAATGAAGGAAGTATTTTTCCTTGTCATCACTGATTATTCGTTCCAATAGCTTGTGGACTCTTTTCCTTTGTTTAAGCTTTTTGTATTCATCTTTAGGGATTTCTTCATCACTATCTGACCCAAACAGATTACGTTCAAACCTGGGTCTTTCTTCCTCTTCCGTGCCTAAGGATTGTGCTTGTTTGCCATCATCATATCCCTCAAAGGCCTTACTCCAATAGTTAGTGTTGCTACCCATTTGAGGTGAATCAAGATCAAACAGGGAATTGTGAGAAGTTTCTCCTTGGAAGTGTGATGTTTTAGGAGGCACTTTTGATTCTTCAGTTGTGTACTTGTTGCATCTCGTGTTAACCATGAAGTTTGTTTCTCAACTTCATCAAAGTTTTTAAATAGTGCTAGCAAGGATTCTAGATCATTCAAGTGGGCGTGTTTAGGTAGAAGTCACTATTTGTTTGTTGGTGGATGTAAATGATTCTAGCGTCAGAGGGTTAGAATGCCCTGATAGTGAGCTGGGAACTAAGTTTTTTGATAGAGAATGGGTAGACCACACGTATTGAACCGATCGTGAAAGACCGACTAAGCATGCAAGGTAGACATTTCAAAAGTTTGAAAATAATAGCAGGGAGACCAGAAGAGACAACAGGGACCTGCTAAAGAGAAAAAAGGGTACCTAAAACAACTGAGATTTCCTAGGAAAAGGTGCTAGAAATGCCCACTGTCCTGAATGTGAGCTCCCAGATATGATCCTCTGACAGAACTAGATGTGATCCTAAAAATGGGATACAACTATATGCTTGACCAAATACGATCCCATACACCAGATACGATCTAAAATATTGGATACGACTCAGGAAAAATAGGATGCGATTTTATGATGGTTTTGTCAGTTTTGGTCCATTTTGAAAATTTTTCTTTTTGAGGAACGTGAAGTTGTTTGTTTCCAAATTGCATCAAGAGATATTCGTAGGTGTGAAAATCACTTGTACTCCAAGGTATGAAATTTATTGATTGTTTGCGAGGAGCTTATCTTTTTAGTTATCTTTTTGACATGTCAAACAATTTTGCATTGTTAAAGGGATGGATCAAACACACATCTTTTCTTATTCTCTAGGTGGAGGATGAAAATCGTTTTCTCGTTGACTTAGGTACACACTCAAATGCTAATCAAAATACAGCCATCACTAAGCACACAATGGCTCCAGTCATGATGCTGTATTAGCCAACTCCAAATGCTAGTGAGGGCATGATATGATGAGTGTCTTGGGGAAATTACTTTTTGCCTTGCACAAAGATTATCACCCTTTCAGGGATGAATCAGGAATTCTTTCAGTTGAATGTGTTGTAGATTATTGGGCAATCCATTAGAAACTATCCCCCATAGAATTGCACAAGGAAAAATTGAGGCACATAGCTCTATGAGTACTTGAATATATATAGTCTCGCAAGCAAGATTCAAGCGGCTCCACTCTATATATACCCCGATATGTTCAAGGAATGATGTCAAAATTTCAAGATCAAAACCAGTTCTGTCTTTCGAGGCTTTGGCCTATAAGGAAGCAACTATTTATAGTGAGTTGGAAGGGTCAGTGTAAGACCTGTCCTCACTTGGGTCATTCCCGAGAGATTTTTCCCTTAATTGGCAGGCCCTCTTCTGTTTAAAAGAATGGTAACCAGGATTGGCGAGCTTAGCAGTTCTAGATTTCTAATTCTTCAAAAGAAGAAGAGCATACTCTCCTAGTCCATGCCATTTTCTCCTCAGACACTATAAACAAATTTATTTTCCTCCCAGCTATGTTGAGCTTGTCTTAATGATTCCTATTTTAAAGAAAACAAGATGCTTTGAAAGGGAAATTTGCCTTGTTCATTTACCACATTGAATTAGTGATTTGTGTTGTTCAATTACTGATTTTTCAAAAGCAATTATACAATGTGTTTGTTCATTTAGTCCACATATTTAGTGCTTTGTTTTATTCATTAAATATAAAAAATTGAATTAAACGATGTGTTTGTGGTGTTCATTTACTCCTAATTTCATCACAAATGATAAGATAACGTTCGATTTTTTGATTCTCCTCAAGAGGAAAAGAGCATAATATCTAGTTGTTTTATCAAGTGGAAGAAAAATGGTTTTAATGTGTTGAAAACAGGGAAATAGAAGTCAAGATGGGGTTGGCAACCTGTGGAAACCACATTAGTATTTTTCTAGTACAACTTCACAAAACCTGCCAAAAAGTACCTGAAAACACTTGTTAGGCTGCAAAACACAGAAAGCACAACTTGTCAAACTTTGTTAGGATTAGACAAATCAAATGGACAAGCTTCAAAACTAGATATGATCCTAAAATTTTACTAGATGCAACGTAGTATCTGAGATATGATCCTATTCCCAGGATATGAGCCCTTGCTGACCAAATATGATCCAAAACCAGATACGATCTGGGAAATACCGGATGCGATCTAGAAATTACACGGTGCCACGACGTATCCAGGATGCGATCCTGCAAGATTAAATGCAATTCTGTGATGGAATCCTGAGTCTACAAATTGCTAAAAAAGTGTTATAAGAGGAGGCTAAATTGAAATTTGAGCCCCACGGTGGGCGCTAGAAATGTGCGTGTGTATTTGGGTACCTGATGAAAATAACAAAAAAACTCAATAGGTCATTGCATTAGTCCAAATGGTTAGATAAAACGTTCAAAACTACAAATATCAGCCTATTTCCTTCTAACTAGAAAGAGTGTAATTCATAACATACTAGCCCTTAGAATATGCTATAAATCAGTGACCAATACTACTCTAGCATGAAGGATTTAATCCCAATTTGAGCTAAAAAGATGAAAAAGCATGTAATCTAGCTTTAAAAGATGAAACTAGAACAATAAAATAGCATGGAATAAAGAGTGTAATGTAAATCTAAGAGTAATCCAACAGTATAACAATGTAATTGAAATCTAAAGTGAAGGCTTATTTGCTCTCAAAAAAGGCTTCTATTTATAGAAGAATGGGAGAGAGAGAGATGGGGGACAAGGTTCATTTATGAATTAGGAGGCTCATAAATGAAGGTGTAAGAGCCATTAATGCCCAAGGCATTAATAAGGCATGGGAGAGACATGGGCTTAAGGCATCTTCATTAATAAGGCATTAATGAAAGACTTTAAGAAGCATGGGAGGATGGCTTGAGAAGGTGGACCATAAGAAAGTCCAGCTTGAGAAAGTGGACTTTCTCAAGTGGGTTGAGTTGTTAATCATTCCTTAATGGAATGTGACAACATTAGGAGGTGGGTTAGGATAGAATTTAGGATTAGGATTAGATTAGTATAGGTGAATGGGTTGAGAAGGGTTATAACCCAGGGTAGAAGTGGTTGAGATAGGTTAGGTTGGGGTTTAGGGGAATATTAATAAATGAAATAAACTTATTTAATTCATTTAGAAATATAGTAATTAATTATTTAAATAATGAAATTGCTTTTTAATAATTAAGGGACTATAGCCATTTTAATTAAATTAAATAGCCTAGGAGAATGGGTTATTTTGCAAGTGGGTATTTGATTTAGGGATTTATTTAATTCCTTTATAATTAAATACTATAGCCATATTTAATTTTGATAACATTTGATTGGTTAAAATTGATTTGAATTGTATGGCTATAATAGTTAATATAAATCAGTGATAAAAATACCTAGGACATTAAATTTGATTTGAAGAATTATGTCAAGCAGTAACAGGGTCATTTGGACATAATCGAGGGTATGATCACACTTAGGGAAAATAGGGTCTATAATTACAACAGACCAAATTCAGGTGGTTACAGAAGGTTGTAACCTTCTGCAAAATAGATATACACTATATCTGATATTTGAATTGTTTAGGTAGACCTGTTGTCTTGATCAGTTCCAGTGACTTGTATAATATTTTTACTTCTTCACATAGATCCTTAACTGATGAATGATGTAGCTTTATTGTTCTAGTACATCAGACATTCTTCTTTGTTAACTGTCACGACTTTTTGCTACTTCTTTTGTATTTCTTTTTCACACTTGGCTATTACAAGTGAACTTCTATAAGTATATTATTCAAAGATATGATTGTGTTGGCTATAGGAAACTCTTCAATAACTTTATTTTCATCTAAACTAAGCACACAATCATAATTAGAACCGCGCAACTCAAAATGAATAGACGCGTCTCTTCACATAGTTTGCTCCACCAAAATAACTCAAACATCACACTTCAGATGACACATGTTGAGCACCTTTGGTTAAAAATTCTTAACTCATAAATAAATATGAATCAAAACACACATATCCCAAAGGTAGGCGTAACTAAAGAAACAATAATCTTACTGTCGGTTCTTAATAACAATCCTCTGAAACTAAGCCTGGTAAACAGATCAATATAACTCAACTTAAACTGCACTACAGAATCTATGTGTATGAACATGGCTTAATAAATATGTCTACAACATAGAAGTAACCGTGCAAGGATCCAACATGTCCATACTGAAAATTGAATACAATACATTGTTGTATACTATATGTTGTCATCAATGAAAAACATACAGTCAACTATTTGCACAAAGCCAAATCTCCAAAATTCTCTCCCTTTGACATTGATGGCAACATATGATATGAAAAACACCATCAATCCATAAGTGTCTTCTTTATTTTTACAATCTTCTCAATATCCTCATCAAAAATTCCTCGTAACTATTGCATCTCTTTTTATTGTGTTTTTTATTTTCATGGCAGTATACTCACCTAGAGTATATGCTCCCCCTTACTATATACTCCACCTTTGACTTCAATGTAAAAGGATGCCAAATAAAAATAAGCATTGGTACTACTCCAGAAGTAGAGTAGTCAACCAACCATCAGTCACCAAGGACTGATGCGCTTGTTGCAAATTCTAATCAGACTCAGGAAAGGGAATTACTCCCAGTTTCTTCTTGAGATACTCAAAAGTATGTTTTGATAAAGGTTTCATAAATATGTCTGCCAACTGGTCTTTGGTGCTCACATAATCCAACTTCACTTCTCTCTGCAACTTTTTCTCTTAGAAAATGATATTTTATTTCTATGTGTTTTGTTTTTGCATGCATCACAGGGTTCTTTTATTTAGTAATAGTGCTGGTGTTGTCACAATGAATGAAAATAGGATAATTAATTTGAATTCCAAAGTCTTTAATCATCTACTTGATCCAAACCATTATGGAACAATTTAATTTTGCTGCTACATACTCAGCTTCTGCTGTTGACTGAGAAATACAGTTCTTCTTCTTGATTGTCCAAATAACCAACCTATCTCAAAGAAATCCTACTCCTAAAGTACTCTTTCCATCATCAACACAACCTGCCCAATCTACATCTGTATACACATGAAGTTCTACATTTTCTAAATTAGGATACCATAAACCATAGTATATAGTCCCTTTTAATATCTGAACATTCTTTTTATTGCAATTAAGTGATTTTGTTTTGGTTTAGCTGAAAATATTCCAACAATACCAACAGTATTAGAAATATTTTTTCTATATTGAGTGAGATATATGAGTTTTCCAATTATAGACTTGTATAGTGTTTTGTCAAATGCTATAGAGTCATCATTTTTATAAATCTTGCTTCCTATTATCATAGGGGTGCTTACTGGCTTGCAATCTTCCATCTTGAATTTATTCAATATCTCCTTCACATATTTAGAGTGATTTATGAATATACATCTGTTTGTCTATTTTACATTTAGTCCTAAAAAGTATTTTATAGGTCCAATCATGCTCATTTCAAACTTGCTTTGCATCTCTTTGGATAATTCTGCACTAAGCTTGTCATTGCCTCTAAAAATAATGTCATCAACAAAAATAGCAACAAGTAATAATCCTTCAGGTGTCTCTCTTATGAATAAGTTACAATCTGTTGCTCCCTTCTTGAATCCTATCTTTGTCAAGTAGCCATCCAGTCTCTCATACCATGCTCTTGGAGCATGTTTAAGTCCATAGAGGGCTTTATTTAGTCTGCATACCATGTCTGGGTTGTCTGATATATTAAATTATTTAGGCTATTCTATGTAAACTCCTTCCTTCAATCACCGTTTAGAAATTCTGACTTGACATCCATGTGATATACTTTAAAGTTCTTGAATGTTGCATAAGCTAAAAAAATTTTAATAGCTTCCAGTCTTCTCACAGGGTGAAATGTATTAGAGTAGTCAATTCCTTCTCTTTGTGCATATCCTTTACATACCAATCTTTCTTTATTTCTTATCATTGTACCTTCTTCATTCATTTTGTTTTTGAATATCCACTTAGTTCCAATCACACTCTTTTCTCAAGGTCTAGGGACCAATTCCCATGTGTCATTCTTAATTATCTTATCTAATTCTTCTTGCATTGAATTTTTCCAATATGAATCATTAGAACCATCTTCAACACTTAAGGGTTCAATTTGTGAAAGTAAACATACCTCTTCATCAATGGTTGAACCTTTTTCTCTAGATCGTGTCAAAACTTTACTGCTTTGATCTCCAATGATATCTTCTTTTGAATGGTATCTAGAAGTGTATTTTGGAATTTTAGGTGTGACACTCTCATCTATAATCTGTGATTCCTCTTCACTTGGTTTCGGGTTATTGCATGATACATCAATACAATCAAAGATTTCTTCAATAAATGTTTCTTTATTGATAGGTCTAGGTTCATCTTCAATCATAAGTGCATATTCATAGTATCTCTCTTGAATCATGAAATTCTCATCAATCTTCACAAGTGCACTTTCAATGATTTTCTTCAACCTCAAATTAAAAAATTTGCAAGCTTTTCTCTTAGGAGAGTAACCAAGAAAGATACCTTCATTGCTTCTAGCATCAAACTTACCAACACCATCATCTCTCTTGATGTAACACTTGCTTCCAAAGATTCTGAAGTATTTTACTATAAGCACATTCCCAAACCAAATTTCATAAGGTGTTTTGTCTGTGAATAGCCTTAGTTGAATTATGTTGATAGTATAGACTATTGTATTGACTGCTTCTCTCCAATAGGTGTGTACAACTTTTCCTTTAATCATGATAGTGCACACTGTGTCAAGTATGATCTTTTTTCTCCTTTCTGCAATTCCATTTTTTTGAGGGGTTCTAGGTGCACTTAGCTATCTTTTGATCCCATGTTCTTCACAGTACTCAAGAAACTTGTTAGAGGTGAATTCTCCTCCTTTATCAGATCTTAGACATTTTATCTTTAATCCAGACTCATTTTCAACTTTAGCTTTGAATATTTTGAACTTCTCAAAAGCTTCAGATTTATATTTCAAGAATGAAACCCACATCATTCTGGAGAAATCATCAACAAAAAAAATGAAATGCCTTTCACAATAGTATGATCTTGTTTGAGTAGGTCCACACAAATTTGTATGCACTAGATCCAATTTTTTCTCTACAGAGTTCTATTTTCTTTTGAATGAGTTCCTCACATGCTTTCTCATCACACATTCCCTGCACATAGTATCAACTGGTCTTGCAATACTAGGAAGATCTCTTACTTCCTTTACATTGCTTATCTTTACTGTGTTGTCAAAATGCATATGACAGAGTATTCTGTGCCATAACCAACTGTCATCCAGTTTTGCAACAAAACAACTTACTTCGGTGTTGAGATGAAAAATAGTACCTTTGGTCTTTGAACCTGATGTAATCATGTCTCCTTCTTTGTTATTAATGATGGACTGATTGTTTTTGAATTGCATCTGATATCCTTTATCGAGAAACTGTCCAACACTTAGTAAGTTATGATGTAAACCATCAACATACAGAACATCATTTGTATTTTTCTTTCCATCTAAAGTGATAGATCCTCTACCTATGATAGGTTTAGGAGTGTTATCTCCAAATCTAACCATGCCACCTTTGTACTTATCTAGATGTAAAAATCTATCTTTGTCTCATGTCATGTGAAGTGAACGCCTACTGTCAATGATCTAGTCTGTTCGAATGTCTGCTTGCGAAACTAATGCCAATTCTTGTGTTTTATTTTCATCTTGAATTTCCATTTCATCAAACATTTTTTGAAAATATTCAATTGCAAGGAATCCAATTTCATCCTCTCCTGAATCATCATCAGTCACACCATCTTGAGCACAATAGAATTCCTTGGTATTTTTAGGTTTGTAGTTTGTTCTGAACTTCTTAACTCTTGTAGGACACTTGGATGCAAAATGGCCAGCTTTGTTGCATGAAAAACATTTGAATGGTAACTGTCCTTCATATTTTCCTTTTCCTTTTCTTTCTTTCTTAGAGATCATAGCAATGATTTGTTCTAGTTCTTTATCTACTTCTTCTTTCTCAATATTACTAGAAGTGCTCAAGGATATCTTACCATGGACTGAGGCTTTGAAGGCTATTTCAATTTTAGGTTCTGTCTTCAATCTTGATATCTCAAATGCTGAAATTTTGCTGATCAAGGTTTCTCTTTTGAAGTCTTTTGAAAATTGCATATTTTCATCCAAGATTTTTATGTTGATCTCATATTCTATTGTCAATTTAGTCATCAATTTGTCCATTATGTCTTCCTCTGAAATTTCTCCACCACTTTTTCTAATTCCTAAAACTGCTTCATTAATCCTTTGACTATAAGCTCTGATGTTTTCTTCAGGTAGCATCTCTAAATTGTTGTATCTCTTCTTCCATGTCTTTCTGTGAGTATTCTTGGCTTGGATGTCTCCTTCAAAAATGTCTTCTAAGTATTTCCATATTGAATAGGCTTTATCTGCCTTCTTAATCTTTGAAAATTCACTGTCAGATAAGGAACTTATTAGGGATTCTTTAGCAATAGCATTTTGGGTGAATACTTCCTTTTTTTTAATAGTAGAATCTTCTTTTGCAAGATATTTCAAAGCAGGAACATCAATTTCATGAGTAGCAACCTCATAGATCTAAAAACCAATGCACTATAGGTGTGTTATCATTTTTTTCTTCTAGTGAAGATAATTCTCTCCATAAAACTTAGGACTCTCTTTCCTGAAGTATTCCATTTGATCTACCTTAAGCTATTAGGATTTCTCTACAAGGCACTTGGCTCTGATACCAATTGTTAGGATTAGTCCCAAGAGATAACTGAGAGGGTGGGGGAGGGGTGAATCAATTATCTACTAGTTTCAACTCTTTTAACCAATTAAGTATAGAATAACATTAAGCATAAATGCAACAAGATAACACATAATAAAACACCACAATTTTGGTTATGCGGAAACCAAAATAGGTAAAAATCCCGGTGGGAATTAGAACCCACAAAGAACTGTACTAGATTATAATGATCCATGTTAGAATATCTTACAACCCTGTTAGACTTGATCTTTACAATGCAATTAGTATAGTGAACTGGTTAGGAGTCTTTTACAAATAACCCTTTTAGGGGTGAAAATACACTATCCAAGAGCACACTTCTCAAATGATGAAGACTGCAACCTTCTACAAAATAGATATACACTATATCTGATATTTGAACTATGTAGGTAGACCTGTTGTCTTGATCAGTTTGAGTGACTTGTATAAGAATTTTACTTGTTCACATAGATCCTTGACTGATGAATGATGTAGCTTTACTTTTCTAATACATTAGACATTCTACTTTGTTAACTGTCACAACTTTTGGCTACTTCTTTTGTGTTTCTTTTTCACACTTGGTGACAATAAGTGAATTACTATAAGCATATTCTTCAAATATATGATTGTGTTGGCTGTAGAAAACTCTTCAATAACTTCCTTGTTGGCTAAACTAAGCACACAATCATAATTAGAGCCGCGCAGCTCAGAATTAATAGATGCATCACTTCACATAGTCGGCTCCACCAAAATAACTCAAACATCACACTTCAGATGAAACATGTTAAGCACCTTTGGTTAAAATTTCTTAACTCATAACTAAACATGAATCCAAACACGCATATCGCAAATATCCTTTGGTTAAACTTTCTTAACTTGTAACTAAACATGAATCCAAACACACATATCACAAAGATAGGTGCAACTAAAGAAACAATAAACTTACTGTGGGCTCCTAATAATTATCGTCTGAAACTGTGGCTGGTAAATAGATCAACATAACTCAACTTTAACTACACTTTAGAATCTGTATGTATGAAAATGGCATAATAAATATGTTTGCAACATACAAGTAACCGTGCAAGGCTCCAACATATCGATACTGAAAATTTAATACATTACACTCTTATATACTATATGTTGTCATTAATGACAAACATACAGTTAGCTATTTGCACAAAGGCAAATCAAAAACACATTAGTGTTATATGTTGGCATAACTGATGGTGTGATATAGATTTTTTGTTGTGATAGTCAATTATTATGTTTTCTTTTGATGTCAAGTATTGACCTTGTTTTCTTAGTATGTTTCCATGTATGTGAGAAGGATGGACAATGTGTTTCCAGTGGTTCCAGTGGTCATGATCTTTATGGGAGACTTGGGAATTTCTCTACATACTAACTGTATGATCACAACTATTGAATATATTATTTGTGTAAGTTATGTTTGATTGAAGTATGATAGGGCAAGTTCTAAAATAGTCTGTGACTAGCAATGAGTGATTTAATTGGTTTATCAAATCCATGATGAGCTAGGCGACGTGATAATGGGATTGTGTTGTTGATACAATGTTGAGTTCATATTTTTTACCATAATTGATTTGGATGATTGGTAAGAATATTTTGAATTTTGATAAATTGTTTTAGTGAAAGGTGGCAATGTTCCAAAGGTACCGATGGTAGATATTCATTTGGGGATCAGTGATTGAGTTGTGATGAATCATGTGTGTTCTAGCTATCATGATGACATGTCCCAGTTCATTTATGGGGATGTGTTGGATTTACATTGATCGAGGTAGATGTTTTATCAAGATGAAGGATGAGATGATCAAAACTTATTTGACTATTCTTGATAAAATTTATTGTTTGAGTCTATCTTGTTGTTGGCTTGTTTGGTAGAGAAGTATTTTATATTAGGATGTGTGTTTGTGCATGATCTCTATATCATCAAATCAAATATTTGTGTGTGTAGATTATGAATGTGAACGTGTGATCAAGACAAGAAAAATTATTCTAGATTAATCACATGAGTGAATGGATGGATTAGGGAGGATTCGATCAAGAAAAGGAGTTTCTATTTTACATATCAAAGGCATTAATAGGTTCCCTATTTTAAATCACTTGACCAGGTAGATCCTAACATATCTTATTTGTAAATATCTTAACAGAGTGGTTCATTAAATTGAGTTTGAAATCTCCTAATAGAATTACTCCTAATAGGGTAAAGATCCTAATAGAGCTAGAGAAGAGTCCCATATATGGGTGGCACCTAACAGTGTCTTTGTACACTCCTAATAGGGTTAAGCTCCTAACATGGAAAACTTTAGAAGACTACTTTATTTGTGGGTCTTTATTTGCACCATCATTTTCACCCATTTGGTTTCCACATGAAAATATATGTGTTATGTGTTGCATGCTTTGTGGTGGTTGTGTTTATTGATTAAGTTTCATTTGCATATCTTTCTGTGAACTTGTGAATATTGTTTTTCAGGTAAAGAAGAGAAACTTTGTAGATATCTTAGATAACTGACTCACCCTCACCTCTGTATTATCTTTGTCCCTTAGGAGTATAATTATATTCTTGGATCTAGAAGTGAATGCTTTGGTAATATAGACATACATTTGAAGATTATAGTTATTCAATTGTATTTTCTAGAAGGTTTATGCTCTGGCAATAAGATTTGAATATGTTCATATATTATTTATAATGTATTCAAGTATTTGTCTTGGTTATGGTGTTATTGGTCTTGGTTGTGGTGTTTCCTAGTAATATGGGAATAGTTCCTGGTAATTTATAAACAGTGTTACCAAGTGATATAGTTATGATTATTTTGTGTTCTTATCAAGAAATATGTTGTGATGGATTTTGACGTACGGTTTAGATCTCACCATAGCGTGTACAGGATCAGATATAGATGGAAAGTGATGTAGTTATTTGGATAGTGTGATGCTACACGTTTGAGATAACTATGGAAGATATTCTAGTAATTATAGATCTTGTATTGGGAAATGTGTAATGTGATCTTGGTCATTCTACTGGAGTAGATCATGGTTCATGTTTTTGGTTTGCATATTGCATTTAATATTTATCTCTTATCTAGATGGGTTCGTGTTATGGGTGACCTTTGTTTTAGTCTGGATTCTTTTGGAAGTTGGTCAATATTGTTTTAGTTTCAATTGGCCTATCTTGTATGTAGGTATATAGCATGCTTCATGGAAAAATGTATGAGTGTAGTGGGAGAGAAAGTGAAGATCTCTAAAAAAAAAATTTAGAAGATCAAAGTTCATGTTTTGAGGTTTCTATTTTTATACTGTGGTAGAGAAGTAAAGGTAGTGACATTGCGTTTCTGAGGTTGGTAGAGCTATCTAGGATAAATACATTATCTAGATAATTTATCTTAGTATATTGTGGATATTTTTATGTACCTTGTCCCTAGGAGAGTGTGCCGTGGGTGCCTAATTTATTTTATGTATCTTACTACTTTGGTAGTGCACCTTTGTTTGTATGTCTAGAGAAGTGAGATCCTCTCTATATTTGGTCTTTTTTTTAATGGAGCCTCTTTTTGTAAGATTGGAGTAGTAAGCTCCAACTATCTTTGTAATCAGATCATATAATCATTGATTTATCAATGAAAGAAAGTGAAAATTTCAATAAAAAATAAAATTCTTAAGATTGAAGGAAAAATAGACATAACAATAATTTTGTAATGGTTTATGGATCTCAACATCTTCCTAATGTACTCTCATCTTTTTCCCACTCTTTTTCCCTTTTGGATCATTCTTTCTCTATGATTGTGCCACCAATTGTACTTGAATTTTTGCCTCTAATTCCTTACATTTCTTCTTACCTGTGGTATAGGAATGAGTCAAAAATGTCTTTATTAGCATATTCCTCATATAATGAGCACCTTGATGTAATTTTTAACAAGATACCTATGAGTAGAAATGGAAATGCATCTTTTGTGGTGAAAAATTCCATTCAAAGTAACAATGAAATAAGGGCAGCCATTGATAGTGAGCATGCTGAGAAAATAAGATCTAAAAAGTTGAACAATGTTCATACTATGCTCAATATAATTTCTAGAGGATCCACCTCTACAAAAATGTCTAGCTGAAATGATGAGAAAAAATTAATCACAATGCCAACATTTGGATTGATCAATTCCAAGGTTTCAAAAACTTCAAAATATATTGGACATATTAGAAAAAATGCTAATACAAATATTGTTTCCAAGTCATATGATAGATAGGGGAAACCTACCAAGAATATTTTTGAATTGATGCATGTATCTAGGTTAGATGCAATGGTCGCGGTAGGTTATAAAAAATCAAAACTTAATGAAATGGATTCCAATTTTCCTACAAAATGTGTGTCCTCAAAAATGGATGATTATTGCACTTTTAACAATATTAATAGGTTGTCTAGTTACTTAGTTGATTGTAGTTATTCTCATTTGTCCCTTCCCCACTAACATTCCTTGAATCTTGATCTCTCACACTGTCATTTCTATCCTTCTTCCATGTTTCCCTTTCCCTCTAAAACCACCCTCCCTATAATTAATTATTCTTCACCTAACCATATGTGTCCCCATCTTAACTATATTCATTCTTCTCCAACAACCTACTTGCAAAAAAAACCCCTACTAAGAAACAGTTTCTTACCACCCTCCTCTTCATTCCGTGTTGGCAAGTGAGCCTCCTCTTTTTTATGGTAGTAAGTTTCACTCTCTTTTACATGATCCTAGCTTGGTTTAAAATTATGAGTCAAGAGTCATGGTTAATTTGTCCAATCATCAAATTGGTCCATTGGCTATCAAATTTTTAAAACGTGGTTTGGATTTCTCCTATACTACCTATTCTATGCCCAAATTTGATTTCATTGTTAATGGAGATAAGGCCATACAAAATTTACCTAAAATGGTATTTGATAAAATTAGATAAGACTGTATTATTTCCTTAAGATGTGCTAAACCTCTCCAACATAATGTCTTCAAGCACGAGTTTACAGTATTCAAAACCCTTGTCAAGAATGATGATATAGTCATTGTTAAATCTATTAAAGGTAATGTTATTAAACTATTAGAAATAAAGGTTACATCACCAAAATGTTAGATGATCTTTTTAATGGTGGTAGCATTAGGATCCTCTCTAGCAACCATGTTTCTAAGATCTTTAAAAAATTTAAACTTCGTATTAAGAAGGGTGCAAGAGAACCTAGGTTTGAAGCCCTCCATTTTGTTGTGAAAAGTACTCTTATGGTTGTTAGAGTGGTTTTGGAAATTTTAGGGCTATTTTGGAATGCTTAAGGATTTTTGTGATTGAGTTGTGTAGTTTTTGGTCCAATTGACCTTTGTAATGTCCTATTAGACAAAATGAGTCAAAATGTGTGTTGGGTAGTCAAAATGCTTAGGAAGACATTTTTGGGGTGTTTTGAGTCATAGGACATGGTTTATGACCTTTTTAAATCCATTCATGGAGTTACAATCATGCAAAAAAAAATTGTAAAAACGTGCAAAAATGTTGCTTGAACAACATTTGCAACTTTTGAAAGTTGCTTGACAACTTTTCCCAAAAAGTTTCTTTGTATCCAAAATAAGTTTGGGATCGGTTTGAGAGGTTGTACTAGGAGTTTTATTTCATTTCTTAGGGAGAGAAGGAAATACAATATTTACCTAAAATGGTAGCTAATAAATTGGACAAGACTGTATTATTTCCCTAAGATGTGCTAAACCTCTCAAACATAATGTCTTCAAGGGTGAGTTTGCGGCATTCAAAAACCTTATCAAGAATGATGATATAGTCATTGTTAAATATAAAAAGGTAATTTTTTACCCTTTTAGAAAAATGAGGTTACATCACTAAAATGTTAGATGATCTTTTTAATGGTGGTAGCAATAGGATCCTCTCTAGCCACCATGTTTCTAAGATCTTTAAAAAATTAAAACTTGCTATTAAGAACTGGTGTAGGAGCACCTAGGTTTGAAGCCCTCAATTTTGTTTTAGAAAGTATTCTTACATTTTTTTAGAGTGGCTTAGGAAATTTTAGGGCTATTTTGGAATTCTTAGGGATTTTTGTGGTTGAGTTGTGTGGTTTTTGGTCGAAGTGACCTTTGTAATGTCCTATTGGATAAAATGAGTGAAAATGTGTGTTGGGTTGTCAAAATGCTTAGGAAGAAATTTTTGGGGTGTTTTGAGTCATAGTACATTGTTTACAGCCTTTTTAAATCCATTCACGAAGTTAGAATCATGAAAAATAGAATTGCAAAAACGTGGAAAATGTTGCTTGAGCAACATTTGCAACTTTTGAAAGTTGCTCGACAACTTTTGCCAAAAAGTTGCTTTGTGTCAAAAATCAGTTTTGGAATGGTTTGATATGTTGTCCTAGGAGGATGAAGCATATTTAAAGACTTCCATGGCATTGTAAAAATTTTGGATGTTTTGTTTTTCAATTTACAAGCAATAGCAAGTTGCAGATTCTGTCATGTCATAGTTTTTGTCCTTTTCAGTTCATAAGAATTTTAGATGCGTTTAATTGAGTAGTTTTTCAATGTTATTATATTCTGATATTTGTTTCTTAGTTCTATATGGATTGAATTTTTTCATAGCTTTCATTTTTAATTTGTAAATAAAATCTTCTTCGAGTTCTGTGTTCTTTGGACCAGTCTAGACTATATATAGAAAACATGGCTCATCAGGGATTTCCCACTGTGGAAATTAATTTTGAATTGGAGAAATGAAAGAGGAGCCATTGTAAAAAATTTTCCCTTTTGTTTTATTTTTAGAGGTTTCAATCTTGATTTTTGAGCTCTTTCCCTAGGCGAGCTTGGCAATAGCCCGACTAGGGATTCTTGAAGAACAAAGAATTTAATATGCAGGGTTGGATTGGATAGTGCAATACAAAAGTTGGGGGATGGTCTTTGGTAGTTCAAAAGTCCCTGAGAGTTGTGGTGAAGGCTGATGAATCCATTTCATATGGTTTTGTGAAGAATTACTCAAATTGAACCTATTATCCCTACTTTTAAGGACACAATTCCTAAGAATATTGAGGTACTATACAAAATATTTGAGGACCCAAAATTCTAGAATTCCTTTGATTTTTACAAAAGGGTATCTAAATTCAAGATCAATTTGGGGACTTGTTGGAAATGTTTCGAAGTTATTCCAGATTAAGAACCTGTATAGGGCTACAAGAAACCACTAGTCCTATTCCTAAAATTGATGAACTTGATTAGTAAAATGATAAACTCCAATAGACATATTTTGGTGTGTGTACAAACATGAAAGACTATGAGTGTGAGATGTATTGGTTTGCTGGAATCTACCCAGTAGATTTGGTGAAACGTAAATACACTATTGGTAGAGTAGTTCTTGAATTGAAAGGTAAGAGAACTAAGTGTTCTGTCCTTAGATTAGGGTTTTTGAAGAATCCCCATTAGGTATAGAGAATAGGCCTTGAAGTGAGTCAAGATGACTCTTTCAGAGAACACCTCTATCAAGAAGTCCTCATTTGATGACTCCAACAACAAATTCCTTCTCCCTCTTAAAGAGATTACCCCACGCATTTATGGTGGACCTAAAATTCCCAAATAGGGTATCCTACTTAGACCCATTGTTGATACTTGAAACTTTACTACTTATAATTTAGCCACTTTCCTTGCTAAGTTGATCTCTCCTCTTATTATAAATTCTTATTCCTATATTAAGGATTCTAATTATTTTATTAAATTTATTCAAGATAAAAGAGTTGAAGAAAATGAGATTTTAGTTATCTTTCATGTCATTTCGTTATTCACCAAAGATATTTTCATAGATTCTATTGAGCTTTATAAATGAAAAACAAATGATAATATTGCTTCCTTAGTGGATTTTTGTTTTTTTCTCTACTTTGTCTATCATCTACTTTATGTATGCTTAGTAGTCATTCTACCACATGGTCAGGAAATTTTCAAACCTTCAAACTTCTTAACTTGTTTACTCCACAAGTTCCTAACTTATCTTCTCCCCCAACCGTCCCTCTACATCTCGTCATATAATCAATTAGTAACATTTTCACCCATATTATCTTAACATTTAGACTAAAATTCACTTGAATCAAACTAAAAGAAAATATATGAAGAGCTACATATATGTATAATATTGTATTTTAATAATCATTTAGTGCACTTAACTCATTTAAACAAAGATATGTTAAAAAATACATCAACTTAGAACATCAAACTTTTATTCATATAAAAACAATACAAGCCATAGAACCTTTACATAACTATTATATTAACACATTCTAAATCTACCATTAATATACAAAAGGCGACAAATAGGTGACAGACACAACTACTATATAAATTTATATCATTGTGCAAAATAGTAAATCCATCCCTTTCACATCATTCAATAGTTCAACAAATAGTCGACCATCTGACTCCATGGAGTTGCTCACTTTTGAAAATTCACTTATTTATTACGCTTATATTACCAGATCCTAAATTTGACCATGAAAATAAGATAGAAATTATCATCCCATTTACACATTCCTAGCTTCTTATATATACCTATAATTTATTTACCAAATTTGACCATTTTAATCATTAATTAAAATGGAACAACAGATTTGAGGAATGTGGAAATAAGATCTTACAGTATTTGCAAGCCCTACTTCAACAAACTCTTTAGATGTCACTTACATAATATATATATTTTCCCTATGATCTGAATCCCCACATTCCATTTCCTTTTACATTTCTACCAACATTGTCCTCGAAGAAGTATCCTCTTCAAATATAATAACTCAAAATCAATTAACTAGTCCAATCAGCTCAACTCTTGACCCAAAACATCTAACTAGCGTCAAACACACAAAATTCTAGCTTATATAAATTTTGTTTCCTCTTTCCAAGAACCAATAGATATGATTTCATCTATCCTTAAATCAAATACAACCTCTATATAATTTTCTTGTATAAACAATTTAGAAAGCTGTTCAAGCATCAGTTTACTTCAAAATACAAGTTTAACCGCTCCGTTTACAAATCCTTATATATTTTATACTAAGTTCCACATAGTTTGCTAATGGCAACATATTGCATTTCTGATTATAAACATATAATAGTGAAAAAGGGACATGAACTTAGAGCATTATTATTTCCTTTCTAGGGGAAATTGTCATAATAAATCCCCCCCAACATACTACTAAATCTTATACTACCCTAATATATAAACTAAAATTTCAAATGTTGCAGAATTTTTTTATCTTCAAACAAATTCCCTATATAAAGACAAGAATGACACACTAGATTATATAATAAATTAGACAAAATAGTAAGGACACAAAAAGAAAACAAATATTAGAATACACTCATTATAAAATCATCGAATTTGAACCTATAAAATTCTTCACACCAGATTATCAAAAGACCACAACATCCACATATGCACTCTTTCCATGCATACACACTTAAAACTTATGTCGCTATCCAGAACAACCACAAACACTACATGATAACCACATAGGAAACACTCATCCACTGATAATTTGTGGTCCCCTATTACTTAAACACTTGAACCATGGTAGCACAACTCAATAAATATCTTACCCAATATTATTCTTCACACTAAGTTTAGATGAAACAACATGGTGTGACCTCTATAAATTTTTACCATCTAATTCAAGTCGAGGATTCCAACCAATTTTCATGCATAGATAGAGTACATATGACCCAAACATTTGAGGATAAATGATTATCTATAATAGCTCAATAGCCGCTTGTTCGCTGACCCATTTGAAGAGTGTAGACATTTGCATGCATACTCTTTCTTAGCATAAAAATAAATATCGGTAAAACCCAATACAAGTGAAAGATAAACCAATCCAATGTCTTGCAGAAAAATACACGTTCACATTATCCTCATTCGCCATATAATTTTACTTCTAGCCACCAAATTATATAGAGACATTAGCAAACACAAATAAAGTAAATGAGGAAAAATTAAGCTATAAAATCATTCCTTATAGTAGTCAACCACCACCGCATATGTAATAACATGAAAATACACAAATTACTAGGGATCTCCCAAAGGAAGTGCTCTGCCACAGATTTAGTTTCTCTGAGGTGAAAAATTGTGCAAGCAAGGACAATAGGAATAATTGTAGAATAATATTGAATAATACCAGACCTAAACCAAATGAATGAATGAGAGAATTGATGCTCAATCAAAGCACACATAATTTCCAAATCTACCCTATCTACCTTGTCCAACACTCTTTAACACCACTTTAAACTCCCACTTCCATCACTATTGATGTAACCAATAAAACCTCTCCAATTCATGTCACACACAAGCCAAATGATAGAATAGGAGAACTGAGGCACTTAATCACCTTTTGTTTTCCAATAACACAATTAAATTGAACCATATTCCTATTGCAAGTGCTACTAGTGTCAGCCTATGAACAAAGTACCACATGCAAGTCTCTTTTTTGTATAACAAAAATGACAAATTCCTGGTGCGCGACAACTATTTGGAAACCCAACAATAAATTTATGACATGACAAAAATTTCAACCTACAACAAGACACAAACAGGCCATTCTTCGAGGGTTGAAAAGTTGTCCAATTTTGGCCATCATAATTGGACAATTTTATAGTAGCATGAGACAATTTTCTAGGATAGCCAATAGTCTACGAAGAAAATATTTTGTCTCTAAGGACCTATGTAAACTATACCCTATAGCACGCAACACTGTGAAGGCTAGGATTGAAAAGTAAAAGAATACATTACATTCAGGAAGAAAAAAAGTTTTGGATCATCTCAATGAAACAAAAGGAGACTATTAAAATCACCATCACAAGCACAAATGAACACATAGCTTACCCAACACAATTATTCTAGGCTATCTTTCTTGGCTAGTTCTGACAGCAATTTTCTTACCCGAAACCACTTCCCGACAACGTGAGACTACATTTCGATGTTAGATCCATAATTCAACAAATTTACAACAATTCAAGACAAAATTCAAGTGGCGGGCAATATTTTTGGAGTAGAAACACACAATCAATCCATTCTCTAGAGGCAGGAAAGTTATTCCATTGTGGGCATTGCAATTGGACAACTTTCCTAGAATATGAGATAATTTTAAAGCATTACACAATATTCCAACAAGAAAAGTTCAAATGAATAAAAAACTCATACTAAAAAATACACACGAAACGGAATTTGGTGAGAGGATGTTGGTTTTTGTGCTCTTCTAGGGTTAGAGTCACATTTCTATTCTGAGCCCTCCTGTCCTTTAAGACTAAATTTACTATGGGAAAAAGATTTAGTATTTATGGTCCCAGCCACCATTAGCACACTAGTTGATGTTGGTGTTGTTTTGGTGATGACTAACAATGGCACCTCGAAGCAAGAGACGTCACAAGTTTCTTCCCAAAGTGTTCTACGAGGTATGTCTCAGCCTGATATTGTTTTTCCCATTCATGAGTTTGATGATGCTTGTTCTTGGCTTGAAACACATATGCTTATTAGTTACTTTCTAGGTCACAACCCTCCTAAAAATATGATTAAGGATTGGGTGGTGAAAGCCTGGACTCCTCATGGAAAGAATTTGGATGGCATTTAGAGTCTCACCAAAGGTTTCTTTTTGTTTCTCTTTTCCAATCCCACTCATCTAGATGCTATTTTTTCCAAAGGACCTTGGAATATTAGGGCTCCCCTTTTATTTTTCTAGTGTTGGTCTCGAGAATTTTTTGTCTTTGACGACAAGAAACTAAAAGTCCCTGTGTGGGTTGATTTTCATGGTCTTCCTCTACCTTGTTGGCCTTTCATGCAAAATCTAGGTAGGGTTATTTGTAGTGAGCATGACCATTTTTTCAATCCCCAGCCTCAAAAGAGGTTATTTATTGAAGTCAACTTCTCCTTAGATCTTAAATAAACTGTTGAGATTCAGGTTGGCAAAACCATCTTCTCTTAGAAGGTTCTTTACCTCAACCTTCCCAACACTTTTTATTGTTATCAATCCACAGAGCATAAGATCAAGGGCTGCCCTTTGCCAATCCCTTGGTCCAAACCTCCTCCTAAGGATTCTGGTTCGCGACTCATTGATGTTGGTAAAAAGGAGGACACCAAGAAGGATGACTGGGTAATGGTCGGCCGCAAGAACAAGTAGGTTAAACCTGTTGCTTTTGCTTCCACTTCACAACCGCCACCCCTTGTAGTAGCTCGCGTTGCTTCTCATGGTGCGAACGTTTCAAACCTTGGCCAGTAGAGGAAGGATAGTTTGGATTCTGGTGGTAACCCTCTTTCGGTTCACACACCTCCAGCAACTTATATGATTTCCACTCCTCCCATTTTCTGCTGCTCTCGCAACCCTAAAGGGCGTGTTGAGGCTGCACAGGAGGGCATGTCAGAAAAACTTAGAAATGCTTCCATGGAGTCTCATGGGAATAATTTCGCTTATTTGTCAAATAGTTTGTGATCCCTTGGGGAAGGTGATGGTATGGATGACACTTTTTTCTTATGAAGTACATCTCATGGAATGTTAGGGGGCTGAAAAATCTCCCTAGAAAGTATTTTGTCAAGGATGTTAGTCATCGTGTTAATCATCTAGATGTGTTATGCCTCAAGGAAGTTAAAATTTCTAGTTTTTTGCTTGATGTTTCCTGCAGAGTTATTTGGCCTAAGAGCCTTGCTCTTTTTTCTTAGCACAAAGCTGGTGGAGGTGGAGTTGTTACTCTCCTTTCTCCTCATTGGCATTCTTTATTAATCAAACATCATTCAGATCCCATGCAACAACCTGTTTGGGCTACTTTCATTATCGAGAATCATTCTTTTGGTATAGTTTATGTTTATGCTCCTAATCATGCTATTGACAGATCTCATCTTTGGTGTTTGCTTGCGGATTCTCTACCACTTGCAACTTGGCTTTTGTGTGGTGACTTTAATATGGTTGAGGTGGCTTCTGACAAAGATCATATTTTTACTTTTCGATGGACAATTGGTAAATGGGAAGCCTAGTACTACATGTGTAATAAATTGGGCCTTTTTTATCCCAATCTTGGCTGCCACCAAACTGATGACATTCGGCACCCATGGTCTAATTTTAGACCTTTTTCTGATAGAATTCATAAATTGCTTGATCGTGTGATGATTACGACAGTCTTTTTTCTCTTTTTCCAAAGAACAAGCCTTGTCGGTTACTCCTCTTGTTGATGTGACCTTGTCAGATCACTTTCCCATTCAATTCAATATTGTATGGAAGACAACTAAGACACAACCTCCCACCACTCAATTCTTTTTTAATAATCTTGTTCTTAATCATGATTCCACGGTGGCCCACATTCATCGGGTTTGGAACCTTGAGCCTCGACCATCACAATCGTCTAGTAGGATTCAATGATGGAATGATGTCATCCAATGTACAACATGCTTTCTGTGCATTTATGGTAGACAACTTGTCATCTACTATCATTGATCCTATGATGCCAACACCAAAGCTCTCTCTATTTCCATGGAGGCCTTAGCTCTTGATCTGTTCAATCAGAGCTTGCAACCTCACCTTGCCCAGTTGCATCAACAGAAACGAATTGCAGATATTTATACTGCCAGAGGTGCTCAGATAAAAACTTGATTGCACTGGTTAAAGGTCAGAGATCAGGCCACCAAAGAATTTTTTGTTGCTCTCCATGCCCGTCACACTAATATGGGCATAACCAGGATCAAAGATGGTCAATCCCTCCTTACAGAGCTTCCTAATATTCTGCAAGCCTTTGTTCGTCATTATGAACAAGTTTTTGCCACCCAGGGATCTTCTCCTGTAAGCAATCAAGCTCTTGTGGATTGCATAGTTTTTGTGCCTCAATTTGTTTTACCATCCCAGTGTGCTTTCTGTGATAAGATTCTTACCTTGCAGGATCTGCGAGAAGCTATCTTTTCCATGGCTGATGATAAGGCTCTAGGTTGTGATGGGTTTGCCTGTGAATTTTATAAAACTCTCTGGGATGCCATAGATCTTGATTTACACTAGGTCTACCTTGAAGCATATCACTCCCATTCTCTGGGAGACATTATCAATAAAGGTAACATTAAATTCATCCCCATAGCTAGGGATCCTGAGGAATTTTTCAATTGGTGGCCTATTACCTTTCTCAATGTCTCATATAAGATCATCGCTAAGGCTCTGGCTCTCAAGATCCATCACATTCTTCCTCAAATTGTTTGGCCAGAGAAAACTGCCTTTATTAAGTCAAGATATATTCTTGATAATATCATTACAGTTTGGGAAGGTATGGAATGGGCTCATAAGTCACAATAGAAAGTGATTTTTCCTAAGATTTATTTTGCTAAAGCTTATGATCATATTGAATGGCCTTTTATTCTTTCTATGCTTCATCTTGTGGGTTTTGTCCCCAGATTTCTTCAATCTGTGCAGATGCTTTTTAGGGATGCCTCTGCTTGCATCACCATTATTTGCAGACAATCTTCTACCTTTGAGCTCTTCAGATCTATTCGACAAGAATGTCCTCTTGCTCCTGCCTTATATGTTTCGGCAACTGAGGGCTTTGGTGATTTGTTACCTCATTCTATTTCTCTGGGCCATGTTTGTGGGATTTCTTTACCCAATACCACTTAGCATTTGGTTAACGACCATTTTTCCAATGATTCTTTTCTCACTCTTGCAGAGGATGAAGAAAATATCAAGGAAGCCATGTAGTGTTTAGACACTTTCTATCTGGCCTTGGGCTCGACCATTCAGTGGCATAAAACCTTGTGCTACAGGAAGTCTTACCTTCCTCACTTGCCCTGGTTTTCCCAGTTTGGTTGGTCCAGGATTTAGCATGGGGAAATATTTCATTTCCTTGGTATACCTTTTTCTTTTCAATCTACTTGTACTTAATTATGGAATCATGTGCTAGCTAAAATTGAAAAGAAGCTTACCTATTGGATTACCAAGCCGCTCTTGCTCGCTGGAAAATTTCATATTTTCTGTAAGGTTTTGGCTGCTACTCATGTTTACTATTCTTCCTGTTGGGCTCCTTCAAAGGCCTCCTACAAGAAGCTTGAGAAATTGTTTAGGGATTTTCTATGGGCTTCTAGTGCTGATCACCATGGCTTTCACAAAGTTGCTTGGTAATTTTGTTGTCTCCCCAAGGCCTCTTGTGGCCTTCGCTTACTTGATACTCAGAAGCAGGGCCTGGCCCTCTATCCAAAGTGGGTCATCTGTTGTCTCACTAGAAATGAGGCCTATAAAGTCTTGCTTCACCATTGCATTTCTACTGGGTATCCTTTGCACAACCAGCATGGAAAGGGATTGGATTTCAAGCCCTCCTGGTTATGAAGCACTATGTTCAAATCCAAGGTACTTTTGTTGCCAAAAGTATTTGGAGAGCCTGGGAAGCTGTCAAACCTTGGCTTCATTGGGTCGGAAATGGATTTCAAGATGGGATTTCTTTCAATCAACAGAATATTTGGTGGTCCCTGCTTTTTGCGCAACAAGGGTTTCCTGTGGCCAAAATCCAGGGGATTAGTGCTCTTTGTTTTCACAAATGAGGCATTCAAATGCCCAAGGATTTGTTTTCCAGAGCCACCATGAGTCTTTGCTCTTGGGATGATATCCAGATTTAGTTCTGGCTCACTCGCCCAGACTGTCAGACCTTTGACTTGCTTGTCTCTACTTTTCTTCCACATCTCCTGCACAGACTTGGAATTCAGTCAATTAAACCTTGATGGAAAGAATGGAAATGGTACCTTGATATGTCATTTACGAACTACAAACCCAAACTTGGATACTCTTGGGTTGTGCCTCATTTCCCTATGGTTGATTCTCTCAACCATTGTTGACATCTTTCTTCTTCCCAGAAGACTTGGAGATGTCATTTCCGCACTATTTGGGATGCTATCACTAAACCCAAAATTGCTCATTTTGCTTGGTGTCTACTCTACCAAGGTCTACCCTTAGGAGCTCGACTTCGGCACTTAGGTGTGCCTAATCCTAAATGCCCATTTTGTGGGCATCCTGAAACCATTATGCATATTTTTTGGTTCTATTGTCGGGCCCATAACTACTGGAGATGGATTCATAGTTTCATTATGCCATTTCGGCCCGATCCTTCCTCTTGGCATATCACTCTCCTTGGTCACTCTCCCAGAATGCCTTCCCAGTATACCCAAATTTGGCATACTTTCAGGATGGAGATTTTGTTTTCCTTATGGAAAGACTGTAATGTTGTTATTTTCACTCACAACTTTCTAGATATCAATGTTTCTCCCTATGCTAAGGCATGTTTATGTAATAATGTCATGATGCAGATTCAAGTACAAGATTACAAGGTGGCCCTTAAGGTCACCTACTTGCAGGAGCTACTGCGACATTGGGTAATCCCCCATGTACTGTTGCTCAGGTGTCGCCGAATTCTCTCTCTGCTAACCACACACCACCCCGGGGCCGACGTCATAGAAGGAGTTCCTCGGCGAGGTGATGCAGAACACCGCGCTCTTGGCGCCGCCACTCTGCCTCTCCTCCTGATAGGAGGGCCTCGACTGCTGGCTGGCCTCTAGTGCTTGTCTCTACAACTGCTCGGTTGTCGACCACTGTTCCTGTGTGGCCTCCTGCCCCTTCTGATAAAATCCCCCTCCTGTCTCTTGTAATTTCTTCCAGGCGAGAGGAAGGAGAAATAGAAAAAGAAGAAACTGATGATGAGTGGTTGCTTCCCTTCAAGACCCCTAGGCCCAATGTTTGGGGCAATCTGAATGATAAAAATCCTCCACCCTCTTATGCTACTGCTCTCACAGCTTGAGGGCTTCTCTTGTATGTTTTTTTTTATGAATAGCTGTTTAATTCCAGCGTGATGTCGAGTGAATCTTTGTGGGGTGATTTTTTATCCCCCGAGCTTCTTTTATGAATACTACACTTTGTTATAATTATTAATAATAAAAGCCTCTATTCATATTAAAAAAAAACAAAAAACTTTACTGTCTTGCAAACACAAGCACTTTGTCAATACCATTATTTCTTCAAGAAGATGACTAATCCTAATATATACTATGCAAAGTTCCCACAAGAAAACCATTTACACAAATATTCACGTGTCTCTACAGTGATTAACACAACTCACTAATTAATCTATTTAACACATCAGTTCAAAAATAAATAAATTGAATACAATAATAACTATTTAAGGGCAGGTACTACTAATTAATGACATGTAACAATCAGTATGAGGAAGAAAACAATCAGTCACTATTATGACCGAATAACTTGCAATGAACTAATATTTAATATGACCCATGCTATGTTTGTAGCTTGTGCACTTTTCCCCCTCAGATAGAAGCCATTATACTAAAAAAGCTACTCTGAAATTCATAGGTGCCTGTCAATTAATGGGAGCATTCCTGTAGAAATGGCCATACTTTTGAGATTTACGTACAAACTGGAAACATATTAAAAAATGTACGTACAAACGAGAAAGACAATAGAAAAATGGATTATTAACGAGAGGAAGGTGATGATTTATTTTCTTTCAATAAATTGGTATAGCTTTGCCTCAACGTGAGAAATAAAAGAGAGAAAAAACACAACATAAATTTTACAAATCTTTAACATCCCTAAACAAATCTTGCCTCTCATGTGCCGACAATTCCTTCATATTCAAGTAGAGCACTTCATGTGAGGAAATCTGTCTTGTATTTCATATTTGCGGAGTAACAAGGAACTAAAGAGACCAATGAAGATGACGAGTGTCTGTTTTAACCTTTTATATTTATCGATCCTATTTGCAAGTTTTGAGTTTAACTTGTTCTTAAAAGTGTTCATTTCTCTTTACAAATGAACGCTTGTCCGATAATAAGCTTAAATATCCATCTGTGGGCCTTACGATTTACCTTTTTTAAGACAAGGGTTACATTGCAGCCTAATTTTCATAAATGTTGGTAAGATAAAGTTTATAGACATAGAATTTATCACGAATGAATATTAAATACAAAAATGGCTTTTACCTATTTTGTTATTAAATATCAAGCATTTTGGTGTTTTTTAGTCGAATCTATTTAGAGATTACATTTCTTAGTTTGAGAGTACAAAAATGTAAGTTTTATTCCCAAAGGGTGCTTGATAGATTTACTTCAATATAAAAACACAAGCAAACTTCTTTTATTACTTAAATTATAATAATTATTATCTAAATTTAATCTATAAATATTACTATTATGTTGTTTGCTGAGCTAGCTTCTGAGGCCACTGGCATGGATGTTAGGTTGGATACAGGGTTTGAGAAAGCGATTGTTGTACACAATACTCCTCCGGCATTGGCGAAGGAAAGTTTAGAGCCCTCTGGGGCCCTTGTAGATGGGCAGGAGGATATTGTTTTAGCAGATTTGGCTAAGACAGTGTGGTCTTCAGGAAAAGGACATGGATTGTCTCCTGCTTTGGGTGTGCTGC
>MU224061.1:2179890-2198121 GCA_018584345.1 Thuja plicata
AAACATAATTCGCCATCAATATTAATAATTTTTTTAAAAACAAAAATTATAATCGCCATTATTTTATAAAAATTGGCTAAACTATTAAAAAATTCGCCACCAAATATCAATTGATTGACGCAGAATTTGCCAACACTATTAAATTTTTTTCACCCAAATGACATGTGATTCGCCACAATTTTATAATTTTTGGGAGGGGGGGGTTCCTTAAAGTTATCCCTGGTTCAGAGAGACCTTCCTTCTCATCTCCTCAGAAAGTAGAGAACCAACAACATCCTCCATCTTCAAGACAACAGAAATGCTCCCTATGGCCATGACAAGGTTGTCCCATGAATCTGGCAACGAACATAGTAGGATTTGGCACCTTTCTTCTTCATCCATCGCTACCCCAACTGAGGTCAACTGAGTCACCAACATATTGAAACTTTCCAGATCCTCAGGAATTTGTCCACCTTCTTCCATTCTCAAGGAATACAATTTCTTCCTCAAGAAAATCTTGTTAACAAGTGATTTCGCTTGATAGATCTCACTTAGCTTCTTCCAAAGCTTCTTCGCGGTAAACTCTTCATGCACATTAATCAGAATTGAGTCTGCAAGACACAATCTTATGAGACCTTTAGCTTTTCTGTCCATCACATCATATTGTGCAGCTAAAGTTGGATCTGCAGGCCTTAGCTTATTCTCATCCACCGCATCCCATAAATCCCGATTAATCAATAGATCTTCCATCTTTAGCTTCCACATCTCAAATTTTGTGCCAGAAAACTTCTTTACATCAATTCTCCCTGACATGCTTGCCATCTTTGCAATCCTGCAATATAGAACTGAAATACTCTGCACAAGCTCCCACTCAAACCTTGATTAGCTCAAAAACCCTGTACCCAACAACTAGAACCAAAAACTGGCCAGGCTCTGATACCACTTGTAAGGAAGCAAAGGTGTGTGGAAATGCTTCCTACGCTAATCTTGAGAGGATGATTGTAGAAATTTCAACTTAAAGTAATACAACGATTCAAAGGAACACATTCAAGAGTATAAATGAAATAACCATAAACACATAACACCGTGATTATCATGGGGAAAACCCTTACGGGAGAAAAACCCCACCCTCTAAAACCTGCATAATGTATTATCAAATCAAAGAAGATTACAATACACTTTCAATGCAAGTTCTTACAAGAGCATCACCTCAACTCGAGCTTGGAGAGACACCACTAGCATCCTTCTAGCACCCAGCCTTGCAAACAAAACTCCATGATCCTAAAATCCTCCCCAAGCCCTCCTTATATAGTGATTTTACAACCTGGAAACCACTTGTGGTTTTACAAAACCATGGGCTTAACCACCATGCCACATGTTGCCCATTTTTGAGATTTACATTTCCAAGATGGAAAAACAACCAGATTAAAATAGTAATCCCGTCCATAATTTTGTCCTCTAGTTTAGACCCCCATAAGAGACATAAAACAAACTAACTACGCTCTAAAAATGGCCCTCCTATATTCTACTATGTACAAGGCACCTTTTGACAACTCATACAGCTTTTTCCAATGCATAAACATGTGGAAAACTGCAACCAACAAATTCTGTAATTTTCCTGGAAAAGGCTTGCAAGATTGAGACATATTTCTCAACAGTAAAATCCATTGGCTATTTGGATATAGGCAAATTGGATTTCAATCGTGAAGATTGTTACCATATTGCACCCACTGCCTGGTTAAAGAGATTAGGGTTGTTGTACAGGAGGTTTTTTCTCGCTTTGGGAAATATTGACCTCAAAGGGTTTAATGCAATGGACAATGTTGTAGAAATGTAATAAAGGGTAGATTGTAAACTCTATAGATTGAAAAGGTTGGTGATCTATAGAAAGCTTTATGAAGATTATTTTCCCTAAATTGTTTTTAGTTTCGAGATCATTTTCATCCAATTCTGAATGCAATTTTCCTATCTAATATCTCTTTGCTGGAAACGCGTGCTTGGTATATATAATCTAGAATGAGAGATTCCTCAAGTTAAATATATCCTATTCTAAATTTAAAACAAAATAGAGATTATATCTATTTTCTTCTTCGTTTTCTATATTTTTCAAGATGTTAGCAGTACTGACAACATAGAGATTGTGAACTGTAGAGAGATAAGAGTGAAAGAAGAGGTATTGAACTGTTATAACCAGAGCATGTAGGTAGGAGAGATTGTATTTCAGATTTAAAAGTTTCGAGTGGTGTGTTTTAAGTAGTAAATTTAAATAGCATTGTTTATGCATAATATTGTGGATGGTTTATTTTTTAAATCGTTTCCCACACAAATTTGCAATGGAAAAATTATGTTTTGGATGATTTATTTTAAATCTTTTCCCACACAAATATGCAATTGAAAAATTAGCCTTCCTAAAAGAGGAGCATTTTGAGTGAGGACCCTCACCAGCAAGTGAAATGTCCTTCTATCACAGCTTAAAGTGAAACTCATTTCTACTTCTTCACAAATTAGTTTACCACCCGCAAGTTCAGATTTAACTGGCATCATTTAACGTTTCTAGTTTTCTTGGATGACGTTTACAGCAGAGAAATATCTGCTAAAAAGTTTGGTGCTTAATGTTTCTTGGATGTGTTATGAGAAGGCTGCCCCTCTTGAGACTGAAGAGTAAAGTAGATAATATTTGGTTCAATTATGTTGTTCTTTCACTTCAATTAGCATATTTCGTGCATTCAGCCTATGTTCTTTAGCTTCTTTACTGTAGATGTTCCTTGGGCTTTTTTCTCAAGAAGTTGACTGTTGTTAGTTATATGTATCTATATGATAGTTATAAATTGTTATTGTAAATCTCGTGAATGTTTTCAATAAATAATTACCCTTGTAAATTTTGTCTACATTGTCATTTTAAATTGTTATCAATTCACAGATATTTGAAAATGATCTGATTAATTAAAGAGGAATAGTGTCTGATCTCAACATTAAAGTAACATCAAGTCTAAGAAAACAGCACAAAATAAATTCACAAGTACTAAATTCAGACAGCTAACTAACTAAACATAAAAGAAACCAGACACAAAACTGACAAAAAAAAAATAGCACACTAGACAAACAACTGAAAATACACTAGGGGCATAGGAACCCCCTTCCAATGTTCGTTAAGCTCCTTCAGCTTTTCTAGCAAGGAAGCCCGTCTAGGTGGGCAACCCGCAACAACATCTATGAGACCTCCATTAGCTTTGAGAGTGACTTGCATGCTCTCTTCTCGCTTCCTGTGTTTAGCCTTCTTTTCTTCTAGCTGTATCAAAAGGGAATTAAGAGAGAGGGTTGTTTTCTCCATTATCTGTTCACTATAGGCCACAAGGTCATTGAGTATTTATTTAAGATGACACTTTTGGCCTTAACATTGGCCAAGGCATTAACCATTTCATTCTTCTCCTCCTCCGATTGGATTTGGCTCTTTATTTCCTTGATTTGTTCCTCCATGAATTCTGAGTTGTTGAGCTTTTGGGGGAAGTCATCAGCTACTCCCCACACACTCTCATTACCTTTCCCCTAAGACCAGTTAGTCACCTTCTTCTCAGCCTTAGCAATGGACTCCAACATTTTAATTATTTTCCTAGAAATTTGTAGATGCAAGATGAGCCATTTGGAAACAATGTTATACCTATTGTAAAAAACACATAATTCATCCACCTTATGCACTATGGTATGAAGGTCATAATTGTCATCACAGGCCACATTCATAATTGTAGTAGGATGGGAAATTATTTTAGGTATAGCAAGGTCCCCTAGATAGAAAAGAGGGGCCAAAATAGGGGAGGAGGGACTAACACACTGGGAAGGCGAGTTATCGGCTGAATTTTCAGGAGTCCAGGAAGACTCTATAGACCAAGAAGAATCAGATTCCTCAAAAATGACAACCATGATCTCCTTAGGTTTTTCAATACCTAGTTCTTTGCATTTGGCCTTGCTAATAAGGTTGACTTTGATAGAACCATGGGATCGGGGAATTTTATCCGACTAACAAATAAGAGATAATTTAGGGTTATTCAATTCCACTATAAGAGATGGATCAAGGCCCACTTCAGGAGTAAGGACCAGGTCAAAATTATAAAGGCATCGAATGAGACCATAGTGAATGGGGGGTGTTAGCATTGCATTTAAAAAAATTTCAAATCCCAAGCTTTGGCAAATTTTCCCACGTCTTTTGATTCAAAATCCATGTCTTTTCATGTCAAAAAGTCAATTTTATGATTAAGTCTTAAAATTGCATTGTTCTAAGCTTTGGTCGCACACCCGCGATGATCTTTTAAAGTGTCTTCATAAGCGAGCAAGTGAGCGACGAGCTATTTTGGAATGAATCGCGTAGTCACGGTCATCTCTTGTTAAGTCAAGTTAGGTGTGCGAGTGAGCAACTTGGTCATTAATTTGTGATAATCGTACAGTCATGATGTAATTTTGAAGTCACATTTTTAGTGTGTGACAAAGTGAGTTGGAAGTATTTTGTATGTCACTCACTCACGAGTGATCAAGTTCTATAATAAAAGGTTCAGTGAGTCAGCAATGAGTTAAGTCTTTATGTATTGCATCATCGCGGTGGTCTTAGGTCTTTAACTTTTTGGTCCGCGACTGAGTGAGTGATGTAAGAGAATTCTAGCCAGTCACTCAGGCTAAGTTATTATGTATATCATTTGAACCCACGAGTGCGCGAGTAAGTTTGATTTTTAGTACCGCTCACTTGCACAAGTTTTAACTCTTGTGTTTTTTTGAGTGTGAGTACGCGATATAGTATGTTTTGGTCATTAGATGGTCTTTGTCGCTCTGTTGCACAAGAAATATTTAGTGTTTTAAAAAAAAGGTGGACAAGTGCACGACTAAGTGATCAGTTTTGTTCTCGCTCACTCACCAATGATTCACTGTTTCAAATGATAAGCTCGTGAGTGCGTGATGAAAGAAAGACAAAAAGCTATCGACCACTCGCCCATGAATAAAGTCAAATGAGGAAATGTTAGCGGGTGTGTGATTAAGAAAGAAAAAGGCTATCACCCACTCGTAGATAGTGTGTTGGTTAAGTTTTTAAGCCCGCGAGTGCACCATGAAGAAGATTGAAATTTGTCACTCAGTCATCCATAAAGAAAGCTAAGACAAAAGGGGTTAGTGAGTGAGCGATTAATGCATTGTGAGGATTTGCTGAAGACACTCGCTCAGTCACAAAGGATTCATTCATAAAGAAATCTCAGTAGGGAGTATTGCGACTATGATGGAAAAAGGTCATCGCTCACTTGCTAATGCTTATAAATTGAAATATTTTGCAGCGTGAGTGAGTGACCAAGCAAAAGTGCATAATGAAAATGGTCATCGCTCACCCATAGAGGTATACAAACAAATCAGAAAGCCATAGTGATTGCGTGACCATAAAATAATATATATCCTATTGAAGACCTCTCACTCTCCCAAGTGCAAAGCATGATAAGTTAGAGGTCAGCGAGTGTGTGACTACCAAATGATGAAGTTGCCAGTTAGGTCATCGACTAGTCGTAGAGCATATGAACCAAGAAAAAATAGATCGCGAGTGTGCGACTACTTAAAAAGAAATGTCTTGTCACTCACTTGCAAGGACAATTTTTAATATAAGAAAGGTACAGCGGGTTGGAGACAAAGTTGACAGGTGACTCATTTCAGGCTTACAAAGGCAAAAAAGAGAAAAGTGAGTACTCTTTTCCAGCAGGGATCAAACATTGTGAATTAATAGCAACATTAATTACAGAGAGATGATTGCATGACACTGTAAGTTCAAGAATTTGGCATTCAAGTGGAAAAGACACCAATTTGATGGCTATAAAGATGAATGATTGAGCTTGATTTTGTACAACTCTCATTTGCACTTTGAAGATTCTTGTTGTGAAATCAATAGAATTTGTTTTTCTGAGAGTGAAATTTGAAAAGGAAAGATGAGTCAAGCTACTACTAGTGCTTCCTCATAGGGGTCTGAAAAGAAGAAGGTTGTAGCAAAGAAATACATAGAGGAATTTGCTGATTTACTGCTTGGGACATCAAATGCACATAGTGCTAACTGGGATGAATGGAAAGACATATGGTGTCAATGCCGATACCTAGTCACTCCAAACTTCTCAAGTAATACTCTGTTCCATTATTTTTGGAATAATAGGATTAAACCAATGCCTATTTGCAATCCCTGGGAGTTAAATATGGAAAAGTTGATTGTGCCTAATATATAAGTGGATATAGGGTTAACTAGGGAACTTGCTAAGAATTGTTGCCCAATAGGTAGGGTAATCAGAAAGAGAAACAAAGATACCTTAGTTTCTATCGATAAGAGATCAGTAGTAGAGGTCTTAGGGATCACTGGTGCATTATGCACAGAGATTGAGCTGGAAAAAGTTCAGGCGGATTACAAGAAAAGGGAGAAATTAATCAAAAAGTTTGATATGCCCACATATATGCCTAGGGTTGATAGGAATTTAGTAAAAGTCCTAGATAACCTCAAACCACCTTTTGACTTATCCCTCTTTCACCACTATATAAAATGCATAGTATATGGCCTAACTAGAGTATTAGGTTTTGATGGAGTTTCAACAATACCCCAGGATGTGCTCATGATGGCCATGAATATCCAGCACCTGGAGGTAAACACTGATTATGATTATGTGGGATACATAGTTGAAGCTATACATGTTGCATTGGTGGAGATACAGTCGGATGCCCCTGTACAAACTTTTAAGCATGTTATTCCCATTTAATGTGTATGTTTATATATTTTAATACATAGTCCATGGACAAAGAGCTTGAATTGTTTATTCCAGAATATGGTGTCAATGCACCAATCCAAAGGTGGACACAGGTATTGGATAGTTCATCAGTAAATTCATATTTTGTATGATTTTGTAATTGGATTGTGGATCCAATTTTTGACTTACTAGGAACTCATAGGCAGAGATTTCAATATGAGGTCAGAAGAGTCTTAAGACCTCAGAAATTTGTTCCAAATTGGCCAATTACTCACAACTGCGGTGATTTTTTCTTCTCTGATCATATTACTATCATAAGGGTATATGGTTGTACACAACCACCTCACATTCTCCCTAAGTTTGTACCTCTTAGGGTTTCTTTCTTAGATTTTATTTGGCAAATTACTTGGGTTGACAAAGAGTTTTTAGAAGGGAAAAAGGGTACTTTTCTCCCTAGGTTATGGGTTGGTTTTGATTTCTCTATTGGGAAGAGAGTTTTTGATCCAATCAACAATTTTCTAAAGTAGTATAGAATGTCTCCAGCAATTGCTAGGTTCTGTGATCCAGAACAATTTGTAAAAATAGCTTTGAAATCTATGACGCTTTGGAAAAAAATTAGAGATCATGAGCCATTGGAGTATTAAGACATTGTGAGAAATAAACTGGATAGGCATGAAGTTCAAGAAAGAAGAAGGAAGTGGAATAATCTTCTCAGGGCAGAAGCTGGCTGGAAAGAATCAGACAAGAGTTTTTTATGGTTTTTTCCCTGACCTCCCATATCTATAGAGATCGGAGGAGATGCTCAAATCCTACAATACATTAATGGCACAAGTACCACAATTCAGTGTCAAAGATGCACAATCCCAAGGATCCCCTTGATTCCTATTGCATTGCATGACCATGAACATCAAGAAGAACAATAGGAAGAACTTCACCAAGAAGAAGAAAAGGTGGGTGAAGAAGATACCTCTGCTAGAGAGCCACCCAAGAAAAAGAAAAAAACAAAGCACAAGAAGGGGAAGGACAGGAAGAAAATGGCCAAGGTTATTATAACAGAACATGGCAAATATTTCAGAAAACTGAAAAGGCAAATGCAAAAGGAGCCCCAAGTTGAAGGACAAGGGGATAATCAAATGATAGTGTTTGGAGAAGTTGATGAGAGAGTAATGAGAGAGTAATGATGGCAAGTGAATTTATGAAAGATGATGAATTCATAAAATTTGAAGAATTCAAGAGCTTCTTAATAAAAATGAAGAAGAAGGATTTAAGGAAAAACCTAATCGCAGGAGAAGGTTAGGAAGATAAAAATGAAGAAATTATGAAAACAGTCTAGGATTATGATCCTGAGAGTGAGTTGATTACTGTGGATCTAGAAAGACTATTGGTGTAGAATAGTAGGGTGTTGTTAATGCCAGATTGGGACTTACAGTCCACTTTTATCATTGACTAGATCAGGAGGCAAGAAGACCCCTTAATTAAAATAGAGTTTGAAATTGATGAGGTGTTTAAAGGATCAGGGTTTGATCCTAAATCCAAGACTATAACTATTTGTTCATTGGCCCCTGCTACATGAAAGCCTCTAGTCGTGACCATAAGAGAGGAAAATAAAGGAAGAAAGGATGATTTGGAATATTCAAAACACCACTGACACTGAGATAGCTCAGTTGATGACTCAAGTATCCTTCATGAACATAGCAAAGGTTGATGACTTGTCTAAAAGGTCTTAAACAAATTTTTTCTAGATGATGGCATTGGCAAAGAAGCATGAGGAAACTGTGATTCACAATCACACCCTATAAGAATAGATTGCTAAATTGAAGGAGGAATTAGTGGAGAGTAAAAGAGAGAAAACTCCAGCCCCTTAGGAAGTATCAAGACTTGAAATAGATGCTTCCATAGAGGAAAAAGAAGATTCAGTAATGACAGAAGGCCAATCCAAGGAATTGTCACAAGGACAAAGCATAAGTATCATGTCCATCATATTTCCCTTACTTCAACATTAAATTGATGTTTTGAAGCAGAAGACTGATATAATACACATATTGTATGGCTCACTGCAAAAAGCATCAAGGATAGCTACTGAAGCTATGACATTCTTGGAGCCCACATTCAAGACTTTGTCAGGAAGAGACAAGCTGATGGATAAACTAAAGATAGCTATGCTATACAGTGATTATTTTCTTGATAAAATTACAGAGACCATTGACATGATCAATGAGGTGAATAATACATATGGCTTCTTCAATGGCAAGGCTGAATTAATTAATAATAAATATTGTAGTTATTTGGTGACCAGTGCCCCCATTAATCCCAAAAATCTATGATGAAGCTGGTACTTTGAAGCCACAATCAAATTGGATAGCTGAGTTTGATGGGATATTTAAAGATGAAGAGATGAAGCAGCACCTGGAGAAAGATAACAAGGCCAAATATTGCAATTTACTGATTGAAAACCTCTTCAAGGTTGAAAGAGATATGGCCAAATTTGTTTTTGAGGCTAGAAACACAATTGATGCCAGGTGGACAAAATTTGTTGCTAAGATGGAGCAATAAAAAAACTTTGATTGGCCTACTGCCAAGGAGGTGAACAGGTGGGGTGTGAAACTAAAAGGATAAGGAGGATACTGTTAAATTACAAGAACAAACCTTGTTCAGACTTCACCAACTTTTGCCACCCATTTTTCTGTTATAGATTTTGTTTTTATGTTAGTTGCAAAATTTGTTGTAAAAGATTTTGTAACTGTTTCTCATGTAGTATGTAGCTTGTTTCATCCTTAGTTATAAAAGGATTCCAAGACTTCTGGGAAGAGGAAAGCCATTTTTCATTTGGAAGTACAAGTTTAAATGTACAAACTCTAGTTTAAGACCAATATATTTTTGAGGAGTGTTTTGAAATTACTGTTGAATGTAATAGAAAATCTGATTATGAATACAAATGAAATCTATCAATAGGTTCTGAAACATATGATGATTATTTTGTTTTGAAATTATGATGTTCTGAATTTTATTTAAATTGAGTGCTTAACAAATGTTCAATTTATACATATGTTAGTCAGATTTTGAAATAGTTTTAGAGTTCTTTAAAGGAAAGATAAAAATTGTCTTTGTGTTGTTTTAGTGAAATTTAGGGTTGATAATGAATTTGATGAATTAATTTTTTACATGTGTGAGGACAGATATATAAGGTATATCTATGTTTATGCAAGATTATGTAGTTGTCTTAAATTCATGTTCATGAGAAAATTGGTTGAAAGTTATTCTGAAGTGACTCCATTTCCTGGGATCAAGCACTGGTCTATTTTCCATTGAATTAGGTGACTATCACTATTAAAATTGATCTCTACCTTTATGTTTGATCTATCCAATAAATATTACAGTGGTCAATCCTTATAATTCCTTTCATATTCTACTGGAATAATTTAGTGATTTGATTGTTTTGAGTTGGAAGGGTATTCCCACCCGAGTTTATGGAGCTCAAAGTGTAGAGGGTTTAAAAACCCTGTTTCTGTCATTCTGTATCTTGCTTGGTCAATGTCTAGGATAAATAGAGCAAGCTCTTTGAGATTATTTTTATGTCAGCAAGAAAAGGAACTAACAGAAAATGGTGATTCTATTTGGGACTTCTATCAAGGAATGCATGAAAGGTTAGTCTAAAGATAATATTTCATATATATATATATATATATATATATATATATATATATTCCTTGAAGTCCAATTTTTGAAATCACAAGTTGTGTATTGCACCTTATTGAATCATATCCTCTAATATCATTGTCAAAGTGAATTTTCATTATTTTATTCCCAAAAGTTTGTCGATGGTGACTCTGAGTTATTGGTTATAGTGTTTCTAAGGGAACATTAGCAAATCAAGTGTGTGAGATTTCATTTTGGATAAAATGCGGAATGCAAAAGCAAACACAAAGAATCACTCTCAAGCAACATCAGAGAGTGTTGTTTCTAAAAATTCTAGAAGGAACTATTCAAGGAAGGGAGAATCTTATAACAAAACCTCTTGGAAGCTAGATCTGTAGGCCCAGGTCAGTCCTTAGGTACTATTCCTGAGAAAGAAATAAATGAACCTCTAAATCTTGAGTCTGACACTACTAGTTACTTTGAGGATATATTTAAACCTAGACCTAAGAATGTATATCAAGAAAAGGGGAAGACATCATCCTATTTCAAGGGTATCCCTTATGAACATGTTGAAGACCAAAAGGGAGATAATTTGATGAATATCTATGATTCTTCCAGTTCTGATATTGAAGGAGTCCTCAGAGATAATGACCTTTTGAAGAAGGAATTAGATGATTTCTTGCTTATCAAGTAGAAGAATGATGAGGCTAGAGAGGAACAAATTATAAATGCCATCACTGAAAGAGAAAATTTGAAGAAATGAGTTGCTCAACTAAAATTGGTAGCTCAGGGTACAAATGAGGGATTGTGTGGTTTGAATAAAGAACTTTTTGGAGATGTAGATACCCTGAGAAAAGAATGCCAAGAAAGAAAAAACTTTCTTAAGAAAAATAATTCCAATGATACTGGCCCTGTGGTGAGGCAAGTCATTAATTATGAAATTCAAAAGCCTCCTAAGTCTCAAATATATTCACAAAATGTATCAACAACTAATGTTAGACAAACAAAGATTGATAAGGGAAAACAAAAGCTCACTGGCATTAAATTTTCTGAGCCTAAGGTTGATGAGGGTATGTCTCAGGATATGTTCTCAATTGATATTGAGTTGGAAAGGGCTAGAAAGGCCAAAGATGATATTGAAAAATAGCTAGAAAGGGCAGAATTAGAAGCTGATGCAGCAGAGATGAAAAGAAAGATTGCTTTCTTAAGCTCTCCAATTTATACCAATTTAACAAATGTCACTCAAACTATGCCTGTAAATACATATAATATTGGGAATACTGGTGGTAATACAAATACACAGACATATGTTTCCGCTCAAGGAGTTCCATCACAACCAGGGGGGAGTAGATTGAATAATACTAGTGGTCAACATAATGTAAGCATTGGTAATAGTGGCCAAAATATTGGTACTAACTTTCAGAGAAGACCTATTCATTTAGAGAGATATAGGGAATTGTTTTCTGATGGTATCCCTGGCCAACCAAACCCTATTCCTAATGAGGTCAGAGATAAAATTCCCAAATTCAGTGGGAAAAATGCCATAATTGGTGAAGAGCATCTAAAAGTCTTTTCAGATACAATGAACGATTATGAGATTGTAGATGAAGATGTTGTGCTGAAATTGTTTGTGCAATCACTAATTGAGGATGCAAGAGACTATACCAAGGTTTCCGTGATCATAGTAACTATTCTTGGGATGAATTTTTTAGGAGTTTCAAAGAAAAATATGGCGACAAAATAAATTGTGGTTTTATGTTAAATGAATTCAACAGTTTGAAAAAGTTTTCTAATGAAGGCATTGTTGAATTCAATGTTAGGTTTCAAAAGGATATGTATAAGTTGTTCCAAGTATTGAGATTGGATGAAAATGTATGCATTACCACCTATTGTAAGTCTTTAGATGGCAAGACTTCTTATCTTCTCAGAGATAAAGATCTTCAAACTATGAGAGATGCATATAAATTGGCCATAAACATAGAAAGCAGTAGAAGAGCTTCTGGCAAGCTTGGCAAATGGAATGATAGTAGACTCTGGAAAGAGTCAAAAACATAGTAAAATAAAAATCCCAAGGAAGAAGATAAGATGGAAACATTGGTAAGTGTGGTGAAAGATCTTGCTGCTAAGGTAGACAAGAATGAAAAGGGCTTTCAAAATAATAGGCCACAATACCAAAGGCAAGATACGCCTTACAGACTGCAAGATTTTCCTTATAAAACTAAGTGGAAGCATGGAAAATTTGTATCAGAAGAACAAATTGATCGTAAGAATAAAGACATCCCTGATCCATTTAAAAACAACAATGCACATAATGTGGAAAATACTCCTTGGTGCATGGCCTGTAATATGCCTCATTCCCCTTATCAATGTGCAGTAGCTCAGGGCATGGTGGACCAATGAGAAAATATTGGAACACAAGAAAGCCATAGTGAGAAAAAAACTGCAATAAATATGTGTGCTCTTACCATTGAAGATGACAATTGTAGCTCGGAGGAAGAGCCACAAGAAAACATGCCAATCACAGTAAATAATACAAGCACTAAGTTAGAATATTTTCAATTTGGAATGCCTAATGATGAGGAGATAAGATTTCTAACAATTATTGTTGTGACACAGGCAAGAAGTTCATATTAGCTTAGGAATCGAAAGGTTGATCAAAGTGGGTAACAACCTGATTCACCTATTATTGCAGAAGTCATAAGTGAGGAATCTACACAAGGTGAACTGAAGGACACTCTGGTTAAAGAAAATAAAGCTACCCCTACTCGTGACCGAAAAACAAGACAATTAAAGGAGAGTAAAGGTAAAATATCTTCTAACAATGTCATGAGTTTCCCATCTTTTAACATGAACCAAGCCTTGTCTCAGATGAAAGTCTCTATCCCTTTTCTTGAGATGTTTAAAATCAAAGAGCACCGAGAAGTAGCCTTTTCATTGTTATCTGATTTTCCTGGTATGCATGATAATGCTCATTTGAATGATGAATTGAAAGGTGAGCAAGAAGAAAAAGATGGAATCCCAATCTGTCTAGAAAATATAATTATGCAAGACCCAGATCAGATTGATCCTTTTTATGTAACACTTCTCACAAATAATATGCTATTAAAAAATTGTATGATGGACTCAGGAGCCGCTGCTAATGTGATAACCTACACGGTCATGAAACAATTGGGTTTACAAGTGGATACTGCTGTTGGAAAATGTTATGCCATGGACAAAAGGGGAATTTCCTGTAGTGGGAACTTTACAAGGATTAGCGGTGAAACTTGTTTTCTACCTTGAGGTGACTTTTAAAATAGATGTTGTGGTTGTGGATTCACCACTCCATTATGGCATGCTTTTATCAAGACAGTATGTTGTAGCCATTGGAGGACATGTGCAATTGGATTTATCTTTTGCTACTATTTCTGTAAATGGGAAAGAAGCAAAATTATTGAGGGAACCTAGATCTCATGTTTATGTTGAAAAAATTAAACCAAACATGCTGAATTGCTTTGTGGATGTAGATATGCATAATTTCAAGGTGCAAAAGATTCAACCACAATTTAAGAACACAGATCCCATAATAGAAGAATTAGAATTGCAACAGTATGGACTGTGGGAAATGTATTTTGATGGAGTATGCTCTAGAGAAGGGTCAGGAGCTGGTGTACTATTTGTTTCTCCATCAGGTATTACTTTCAAATACTCATTTCTGCTATAATTTCAATGTACAAATGATACAGGTGAGTATGAGGCATTGTTACTGGGATTAGAAATAGAAATCAAGCATGAAATTAAGTTATTAAGAGTTTTTGGGGATTCAGAGCTAGCTATTTCCCAAATTAAATCAAGATATGCTGCTAAAAATGATAGGCTGAAAAAGTATAAGCATGCTGTATGGGATAGCATTGAATTTTTCAATGCATTTTCCATCAATTGGATAGAGAAATCTAAGAACATCATGGCAGATTTTTTGGATAATGTGGCCCTGACAAATGATGATCTAATGCTAGCAAGAGTATCTATTATGGAAACTAAAACCAGGCCTGCCATTCCTGATAATGTATATAATTGGCAAGTCTTTGAAACTGATGAGGATATCCTTAATTTCATTCAATGTGTGGATAATTATGAAGGACAAGTAATTGATTGTAATAATTTGATAGAGATTATTGATGGAAAAGAAACCATATTTGGCAATGAAATTCTGCAGTTACAGACAAATGAAATCCCTAAGAGACTAACTCAATTGGAGGGATTGTTTACTGACAATGATAGTCATATGTGCCAAAAATATATAGCCAAGTTGGATGAATTTGAGGAGGTAAACTTGGGATCAGAGTGTGATCCTAGGATGTATATATTGGAAATAAATTGGCTCCTCATGTGAGGACAAATTTGATTAGCTTGTTGAAAAGATTCAATCATGTTTTTGCTTGGTCTTATGAAGACCTTAAGGCTTATAGGGAAGACCTCTTTCAACATGAAATCCCATTAAAGGATGATATTAAGCCTTTTAGACAAAAATAGAGGTCGATCAATCCTTTGTTGGCCCCCAAAATGCAGCAAGAAGTGACAAAGCTCAGGGAGGTTGGGATAATAAAACCAATCAGACATTCTTCTTGGGTGTCTAATTTAGTCCTGGTCAGAAAGAAAAATGGAGATATCAGGCTATGTGTTGATTTCAGGAACCTTAATGTAGCTTCATGAAAAGATAATTATTCTTTACCAAACATGGAGGCAATGCTACAAATAGTGACTGGTTGTGATCTTTTATCTATGATGGATGGTTTTTCTAGTTATAACTAGGTGTTGGTTCAAGAATCTGAACAATTTAAGACAAATTTTATTACCTCATGGGGTACATATGTCTATGTAAGAATGTCATTTGGCCTGAGAAATGCAGTAGCTATTTTCCAAAGAGCCATGGACGTGGATTTTAAGGAGTTTGTAAATATAATTATGGTGGTGTATCAAGAGGATCTAACTACATATTCCCAAAAGGTTGAGGATCATTGTAAGCACTTAGAAAATATTTTTACTAAAGCCTTGTTGTATGGGATTTCTTCAAATCCAAAGAAGTGTCATTTTTCTATGATAGAAGGTAAATTATTGGGGCATATAGTGTCTAAACAACGTGTTAGGATTGATCTTGAAAGGGTGGAAGCCATCAACAAGCTCTTGCCCCAAAAAAATATCAAAGGTGTTCAATCTTTCCTTGGGAAAGTAAATTTTGTGAGGAGATTCATTGCAAACTTTGCTGAGATAGTAAAGCCCATTTTTAAATTGCTAAAGAAAAATGTTAAGTTTGAATGGGGTAAGGATGCTCAGTTAGCTTTTGATGAGATAAAAGTACCTATTTACCAAGCACCTATTTTAAGATCTCCAGATTATGAAAAGCCTTTTTCTATATTTTCTTTTGCTTCATTCCATACAATTGCTGCAGTACTTTTGCAGAAAGATGATGAAGGTTTTGATCATCCCATAGCATTTTTTAGTAAGTCTCTGCAAGTAGAAAAACTTAATTATGAGATAATGGAGAAACAAGCATATGTATTGGTCAAATCAGTCAAGGTTTTTAGACCTTATCTAGTTTGTGCAAAGATAATTGCTTATGTGCCACATGCTACAGTGAAAGATATATTGTCTCAGTTTGAAGTTACTGGAAAAAAGGTGTAAATGGATCAACAGGATTCAAGAATTTAATTTGGAAATTCGAGTTACAAAATTGGTAAGGGGCTTTGGTTTGGCCAAGCTAATGACTGACACAAACATGGAGTTGGCCCAAGTCAATGATGTACAAATTGTAAACATGAATTTGACTAGTATAGAGTTGCAACCATGGTATACTGATGTAGTGTTTTTTTTCTGAAAAATGGTAAATGTCCAGAACATATGTCAGATAATCAAAAAAGGACTCTGAAGTTGTAGGCTCAAAGGTATGCCTTGATACAAGGTGATTTATTTTAGAAGAACAGGGATGAAATTTTGTTGCTCTGTCTATATAAATCACAATCTAAAATAGTTTTGAGTGAAATGCATAGTGGTGTATGTGGGGGGCATTATTCTGCCAAGACCACAACTCACAAAATAATCAGAGATGTATATTATCGGCCATGTCTTTTTAAAGATACTCAGATGTTTGTACAGATGTGTGAACCTTGCCAAAGGTTTTCTTCTAAGATGAAATTTTCAGGAGCTCTGCCTTTAAATCCTCTTACTATTGAAGCACCTTTTACCTAATGGGGTCTTGATTTTATTGGTAAATTTACAGAAAAATCCAGTGGAGGCCATAGTTGGATTCTTGTGGCTACAGACTATTTCACAAAATGGATAGATGAAATTCCATAAAAAGGGCTACTAGTAAGGTAGTAATGGATTTCTTGATGGATAATATTTTGACAAAATTTGGTGTGCCCACTAAGTTAATCATGGACAATGCCTTGTGTTTTAGGGCTAAGGAATTTAAGGATTTTTGTGAAGACTATGCAATTATTGTATCTTATTCCTCACCATATCATCCTGAAGCAAATGGACAAGCTGAGTCCAGGAACAAAAGCATCATGAAAATCATTAAGAGGATTTTGGAGAAAAAAAAAATGTCTTGGCATTCAAAACTGAAGTTAGCCCTTTGGCCTGACAGGGTAACAGTAAAAAGAGCAATAGGGGTGTCCCCTTTTGAAATAGTTTATGGAACTAAGGCAAGATTTCCTTTAAATAATTTGTTACCTATGTGCAAATCTCTGCAAGAAGAGGAGTTTGAAGAACAAGAACCCATGATGGAGAGGATGGATCAATTGATGGAACTAGAAGAGATAAGAGTAGAGGCTCACAAAAGGAACATGAAACTCCAACAACAGTCCAAGTACCTGTTTGATAAAAGAGCAATTGAAAGAAAAGTTTAGCTAAATGATATGGTGTTGCAATGGAATGCTAGAAAAGAGGAGAAGGGAAAACATGGTAAATTTGAATCATTATGGATGAGCCCATTTGTAATCCAGGAGTTTCATGGTCAAGATTCTTATTTTTTAGAAGATCCTAATGGTGAGATACAGGAATTGCCAGTGCATGGACAATTCTTAAAACATTATTTCTCATAAAGTTCTTGTTTCCATGCACAGTAGATTAGATTTCCCTGCTTTAGTGTGGTTTTTGTGTGTACATGTACAGTTTTGTTTCAGTTTGTCTTCTGTCCTAGAGTTTTGGTTTGTAATGTCAATTTTGCAATTAAATTTCCCCTATCGGAGCCATTGTTAGCACCGCATTTTAAAATTTTCAAATCACAAGCATTGGCAGATTTTCCCACATCTTTTGATTAAAAATCCATGTCTTTTCATGTCAAAAAGTCAATTTTATGATTAAGTCTTCAAATTGCATTGTTCTAAGCTTTGTTCACACACTCACGCTGATCTTTCAAAGTGTTTTCATAAGTGAGAAAGTGAGAAATGAGTTATTTTGGAATGAATCACGCAGTCACGGTCATCTCTTGTTACGTCAAGTTAGGTGTGCCAGTGAGCAACTTGGTCATTAATTTATGATAATCGCACAGTCGCGATGTAATTTTGAAGTTGGGTTTTTAGTGTGCGACTGAGTGAGTTGGAATTATTTTGTATGTCGGTCACTCGTGAGCGATCAAGTTCTATGATAAAAGGTTCAGCAATTCTGTGATGAGTTAAGTCTATGTATCACACAGTCATGGTCATCTTAGGTCTTTAACTTTTTGGTCCACGACTGAGCGATTGATGTAAGAGAAGTCTAACTGCTCACTCAGGCTAAGTTATTATGTTTATCATTTGTGTTAAGTAATGTAGATCTGAAGATAATGTATAAACTAATATGTAGTAGAATGCAATTGCCTTGGTGATTGATTGATTATACAAAAATATATTTG